>JAOYNU010097574.1:29332-42052 GCA_026745395.1 Tympanopsis confertula | reverse complement strand
CCTCCGTCTTGACGTGGTGGTGGTGGTGATGGTGGAGGTGGTCCGGGCCTCGGTCGAGCGGTCCGGCCTCGAGCAGGCGGAACACGGCCCACACCCTGACGCCGGCGGGGGCGAAGACGAGGGACTTGAGCCCGTGGGGGATGGGCTGGAACAGAGCATGGTAGGGTATATCGCGCGTGAGCCCGGGGAGCATGGGCAGCCGTTCGAGTATGTGGTAGCAGACCAGCGAGCTCGGGCGTGATCCCGACCACGAGCCTGACCTGGCGGCCGCCAGCGCGGGCCTTGCGGGCGGGGATGGCGACGACGACGACAGCGACGACGACGACGCGCCAGGCGATGGGGACGAGGGGGGCGATGGCGACGGAGCGGGAGATGGCGGCGGCGGCAGGTCGGTCTCGATGTTTGACGGGTCAAAGAACGGATTGTGCTCCAGATGGACCAGGTCGGCGGGGATGGGCGCGAGGCGGCACTGCACCACGTTGGGCTGGCTTCGGATGAAGGGACTGATGGAGTGGAGGCTGCGAAGGACGTCGTCGTGGGCAAGGCCGGGCGGGACGGGGGCACGGATGTGGACCGTCTTGCGAGCCCGGGGTGCCATGTCGTCGATGCGTCCTCCCACTTGGAAGGCGGTGGTGGCGTGGATGCTGAGTACAGCAGCTGGTTACGCGGTGCAAGGTGATGCGAGGGATGGAGGTGTGTGAATATGTCGTGTGTGAATATGTCGTGTGTGAATATGTCGTGTGTAAATATGTCGTGTGTAAATATGTTGTCTATGTGTCTGTCTGTTGTGTGTCTGTGTTGTATCTGTGCGTGTATCTATTATCTGCCTGTCTTCTGTATGCTTGCTTGAGTGGTTGGTTTGGGGAGGCGACTTGTCGCAAACGCGTGCTTGTCAACCCGCGACGAGCAAGAGGATATGTATGTATATGTGTATATGGTATATGAGTGTATGTTTATATGCAGATATAGACATAGATATAGTCGTTGAAGAACGCATCCCAAGTTATGCAAAACGGGTATGCACGGTATCAGACAGATGGTCGGACGCATCGTCACGAGTAGGACAGGACAGAAGACTGAAGGATGCATTGAAGGATTGTTTACGAGATGTTTACGAGTGGATGTTGTTCTCCTTGGTTGGCACGTGATTTGGAGCCTTTGAGCTTATCTTTTATCGCGATAAGCACGGTTGACGAGATCGTCGAAAAGAAGAAAATGCCAGCATCACGAATCCCTTGGCTCGTTACGATCATGTCAGAGCGACGATACTACACATGTATGCAAAAACCCACAGCGCTCATGTCGATCAGATCTCCCGCAGCACGTCATGCAGCCGGCTGCGCATCGACCCTTGCCTTTATGGCTGTTTTTCTTGTGTTTTTTCCCTAAAGATGCTGAGAATTCGCGCTCACTTTGCATCTACACGGCAGGCCAACGGGCAGAAACAACAGGCCCGTCAGTAACTGACTCCAGCACGAACCGCTGTGCATGGCTAGTGGTTGATAGTGTGAGATATGCGAGGTGGAGTGTATATGTCTTCAGAATGCAAGCCATCACAGACAAGGGCCGAAACTTGCAAGTCCAATGACTCGCCCGCCTGACCGCCACAGCAATGGAGGGTGTCGGACCAGGATTCAGAGTGTTTTTGATTTTGGTGGGGACGTGGGGACGGCCTGAGCATGAGTGTGAGTGTGAGTGTGAGCAGCGTGGGAAAAGATCTGCTGCTCAGCTTCTCTCTGTATAACTCTGTATACTGTACTATTACTACCTGGACATATGCCCATCCATCTGCTCCTGTCCTTCACCGAGACGGGACCACGCCGACCGACTGCAGCATCTTTCTATCGCTCTCTCTGCCTGCTCGCCTGCGCTCTGCCGTGCGACTCCATTCGCTACTGCAGCCCGGCACTGCCTTTATTGGTCGTCCAATCCCCAAGTATCATTTTTGCCTGCTCGCGACGCGGTGTGCGAATCCAAGATACCACAGAGGAGTGCATCTTGTGTACCCTTTTTGTTCAATTTTTTTATTAATTTTTTTTATTTCGTTCCCCAGCACCTTGGATGAGCAAAACGACACCCCAAGCTGTTTTGCTCTGTCTGCCATGGCTGCTGCCGTCGACGTGCTGCCGTGCTCTTTTGCGCCAGGTGGCGGTTGTGGTTCGCGACCGTCGTCGCGACCGCTGGCCAGAGGCCTCGACCGCAGTCGCCTCCATCTCAGACTGGAGCTCATTGCTCAGGTGTGGATCTTGTCTAGGCGACAGGTAAGCGTGCGAGGGAAAGGATGGATACCGTTGCCTTGCGACTCGACGGGCCTAACGCCATTTATCTAGTCTCCGCCCCGCCCGACAACATGTGGCCACTCGTCACAATCCGCGAGGCTTCTGAACCTCGACATCACCACCCCCCAGCCAGGACGGCCCGATGCCGAGATGGCCACCGACCACCACCACCACTATCTCCATCTTGCTGATCCGGACGAATCCGACGAGTCGGCCCACCCGCGGCGCCTGCCCCATCCTGCTCCCCTCGCGCCTCCACAAGACTGCTTCCGACGAAACAGCATCGCCATCGACCTGGACCCCGACCAAGGCGTGCGGCAGAGAGCGAAGAAGAAGAAGAAGAACGGCGGCGGCGCCAACAACAACAACAACAACAACAACAACAGCAGCAACAACAGCAACAACAACAGCAACAACCACAATTGGTCCAATGGCGCCAGTGGCGACATTGGGGGGGACAGGAAAGACGACGGGAGCGAGGGCAGCACTGGCAGCGCCGGCGACGGCCAGGACAGCAAGGACCCAGGGAACGACCCCGCGCCCGAGACCGAACTTGATTCCGACCCAGCAAAGAAGGATCCAGAGTCGGAGGCTATCGACCCCGCCCTCGAGGACGAGTGGGCCAACTTCACCCTCAAGAGCAGGAAGAAGAAGAAGAAAGGTGCCGCGACCGATCCCGATCCTGACCCCGACCCCGACCCAGACCCCGATCCCAAGCGGGACGAGAAGCAGGGCACAAAGCCCGGCCCGCCAAGAGAGCAGCTTCGGCGCCAGGCCAGGGACCTCCTCCACGACTCCCACTCCCCCGCCTCGTTCGACGACATCAAGATGGGCGACGACCATCCCGTCAGACCCGCCAGCACCACCACGAGCAACGGCCCGGGAGGACTCGGGATCGGGACAAAAGGCATCTTTGGCTGGGGCGGCGGCTTGGCCAAGGCATGGGGCTGGAACGCATCCAAGACCGGGAGCGGCCACGACACCATGTCCAACTCTGCAGCGTCGGACCGGAAGCCAGACCCGAAGCCGGACCCGAAGCCGGACCCAAAGCCAGACCTCGATCACCACCACCACAACCACAACCACAACCTGGGCCACGGCGCCGCCAGCAGGGCCAAAAAGTCGGGCTTGGCCTGGGACCAAGTCGACGACAGCCACGACCCGCCCCCACCGGCCAGGAAGGATACCGCCGCGTTCAATTTCGGCTTTGTCGATTCCACAAAGGACAGGAGGCCCCCCCCGCCGTCCGGCCACGTGCCGCAAGATGAGTGGTCAGGTGAAACCAACAACAACAAAAAGGGCAGGAAGAACAGACCGGTTTCTGCCATAGTCGAGGAGCCCAAGCCTGCCGCCGACAAGGCACCCCCCACCAATCCCCAGCCCCATGCCGATGGCTCCGACCCTTTGGGCAAGAAACCACGGAAGAAGGGCCTCCTCGATGATTTCGATTTTGGTGGCGCCGCCGAGGAGATCCCCTGGGAAATTCCCACCGGCGCAGCAACCGGCACGCGCTCGAAACCCGACAACCACCTGGCCAAGGAAGAGGAACGGAAGAATGACGAAAAGAGCGAGCTCGACAACGTCTGGAGCAACATCACCAAGAAGGGCAAAAAGAAGAAGGACAAGTCGGCAGAGCCCGAGAAGCTGCTGCCGCCCGAACCGCCGCCGCCGCCGCCGCCCGCTGAAGCCGAGAACAATGAGCAGGCGGGCCTGCTGCAAGGCGAGGACAAGTCGTCGGAACAGGCCAAGTCTCGCGACGAGACGAAGCCGGCCGATGACGACGACTTTGGAGCCTGGGCCACCACCAAGCGCAGACAAGACCAAAAGGGAAACAAGGGAAACAAGGGAGCGGAGCAGCCGGGTCCAGCACCTCCGCCTCCACCACCAGAGGCAGAGCCTGAAAACGTCGAGACAGCGCACGACGACTTTTGGTCGTCTTTTGGCGGCGCCAAGCCCAGCTTCAAGATGTCGGACAAGGTGAATGACCTCTTGGATCTGGCCGATGCCAAGGCGGACGAGAAGCCTTGGGGCAAGAAAGCAGACCCCGATCCCTGGGCCGTGTGGGGTGTTTCCAGGAAGGATCGCAGAAAGAAGCACGGCCAGGCGGACGAACACGAGGCAGCGCCGGAGCCCGAAACAGCATTGGAACCAACTGCGTTGGAGCCGGTGATTGAGGACGCCCAGGGGACCGACGACGCAGGGGATGCCTGGACTGGGCTGTCCAAGAAGGACAGGAAGAAGAGGAGAAAGGCAGGATTCGAGGAGCCGTTGCCGTCACCTCCTCCAGCGCCCGAGGCCGAACCGGAGTCGGCCACAGCCCCAGACACGGCCCCAGAAGGCGATGCCGAGCCCGAGCCCGAGTCTGCCGACGAAAAGGCCGACCAAGATGGCTGGGATGCTGGGGACAGCAGCTCCGGCAAGAGAAGGAGGGACAAGGACAGGAAGAGCTCGGCAAAGGACAAGTCAGGCGACGACGGACACAGGAAGCACAAGAGAAAAAAGGACGACGAGAAGGAAGAGAGGGACAAGTCCAGGAAGAAGTCCAAGGACAAGGACAGGGACCGGGACCGGGACAAGGACAGGGACAGAAAGTCAGGCAGAGACAAGGACAAGGACAAGGACAAGAGCTCGTCGGGGGACCAATCGGCCCTGGTCCATGTGCAGGCAGAGGAGCCACCTGGCAAGGAACTGGTGGCGGGTGAGGAGGCCGAAGCCGATGACTCGGCCGATGGCGGGGGCTTCTTCTCTTCTCTCTGGGGCGGGGGCAGGAAGGACAGGAGAAAGGACGGCTCGCTGGTGCAACCAGACTCGATCGAAGAGCCCAAGGACGACATGTCGCTCGCTCTCAAGAGGACGACCATGGTCTTTGAGGATACCGATGCTGCGACGGGCGTAGGAATCCAGCCCGACTCGGTCGAAGAAGCCAGGGACAAGAAAGCCAATGTTGACATGTGGGGCTCCTCGCTCAAGAAGACGCCCAAGAAGTCGCGCCGCGGCGTGCTCTCGGAGCCACCCCCTCCAGCCCCCACACCACCGGGACTCGAATCGGGCAACGAGCATGAGCAGGACCGGGACCCGTGGGACGAGATTCCGCCCGAGTATAGGAGCAGTGAGAGGGAGAAGGGGGGGAGGGAGAAGGAGAGGGAGAAGGAGAGGGAGAAGGAGAGGGAGAAGGAGAAGGAGAAGGAGAAGGAGAAGGAGAAGGAAAAGGAAAAGGAGCCCAGATTAAGCAAGAAAGAGCAGGAAAAATTAGACAAGGAGAGGAAGAAGGCGGAAAGGGAGGCTGAGAGGGAGAGAAGACGAGCGGGCAAGGAAAGGGCGAAAGAGGAGGCGAGAGCGAGGAGGGATGCAGAGGAGGGGGAGGGTGAGGGGGAGGGTGAGGGGGAGGTGAAGGCGGGGGCGGAGGAGGTGGAGGCGGTGGAGGACCGAGACGAAGCCCAGCGCGATTGCGATGGCGATGGCGATGGCGATGCCAACGCCAACGCCAACACCAACACCAACGAGGAAAACCAAGACGAGGAAAAGCGCAAAACCGAGGCCGAGGAATCTGACAAGGCCAGGGAAAAGACGGCCGAGAGAGAGAAGAGGAGGTCCAAGGACAAGGACAGAGACAGAGACAGAGAATCCAAGTCGAAATCCAAGTCCAAGGATAAAAGGGACAAGGAGAAGGAGAAGGAAAAAGAAAAGGAAAAAGACAGGGACGAGAGGAGGTCCAGAAAAAAGGAAAAGGAACCAAGGGCACAGGCGGAGGCGGAGCCCCACGACGAGCCCGAAGCAGCCCAACCGACCGAGCCAGGGACCGAGCCAGATGCGGAGCCGGCGACCAGCAACGGGCCAGATCTCGAGGATCTCAGCCCGGAGGCGCTCGAGGAAATCCTCTCGCCCAAGCAGGCATCGGCCTTTAGCTTCTGGGGCGTGGGCTCGGGCTGGAGGAAGCCATCGCCTGCATCTGCGGCAGCGGCAGCGGCTCCACCCGCGACCAGAGGTACGTACCCGTATTGTCATTCGTCTTTTTCGTCTTGATCGTCCTCTCCTGTGTTCCTCGTGTGTCAGCTGCCGCAGGTCAGCTGTCCTCGTCGCTCCCATTTGCTGCTGTCGGACGAGACAATGCACCACGCGATGCCGATGCGCCACCGAGCCAAGGCAACGTACGGCAGCGTACGGCAACGTACAGCAGCACAAGGCACATAAGGCAACATAAGACACAAGGCAGGCCAAGGCAGCGCACGGCACCAGCTGTCCTGCATCCCGGCGCAGTTGCCGACGTTGGGCTGGCTGCTGGCTCCCTCCAGACATGGATCGCCTGACTGACGTGCCTCTGTGCCCCGCGCACTTTTTCCCTCTGGTTTAGGTTCTCCCGGTCTCCCAGACAATGCATCGTCCGAAAAGAAGGCAATCCCAATGCCGACCCAGTCGTCCGAGTCGATACAGTCCCGCAGGTCGGTGGGGTCCAAGATCTCGGCCAAGATAAAAGCCTTTGAAGCGGCCAAGGAAGAGGAAGACGATGGAAAAGAAGACCAAGATAAAGAAGACAAAGAAGAAGATAAAGAAGACAAAGAAGAAGACAGAGAAGAAGCCGAGCCGCCACCCGATACCCCTCACGATGCCCCCGATGCCCCCGCTGGCGACGCTCCGTCTTCCCCTGCCGCCGAGGACCCGCACCTGAACAATATCGAGGAGGCCGAGGAGCCCCTCGAGGACGATCCATCCCCTCCCAAGGCCAAGTCAAGACCGAGAGAGAAGGAAAGGGACAGGGACAAGGACAAGAAGAGGAGATCCAAGGAGAGGGACAAGGAACAGAGAGAGCACAGGGAACAGAGGGAGCACAGGGAGAATAAGGACCACAGGGACCACAGGGACCACAGGGACCACAGGGACCACAAGGACCACAAGGACCACAGGGACCACAGGGACCACAAGGACCACAAGGAGGACCATGTTGAGGAATCATCATCCTCGCCCAAGAAAAACAGGGCCGCGATCCTGGCCGACGTGCCGGGTGCCTTCCCCGACCATGTCGATGACGAGGACGAGATCATCGAAGTCGTCGAGGAGCCCAGGAGGAAATCCTCCAGAAAGTCCAAGTCCAGATATGAGAGCGTCCCTGTCCCTCCACCCCCTCCACCCCCTCCGCCTCCCCCGGCAGGCGACGAGGATGCGCCTATCCGTGCGGAACAGGAAGAACCCCTCAAAAGGTCTAAATCCAAAAGGTCAAGCAGGTCGAGATCCGCCGAGGACTCTGGGGCTGCGCCGCCTCCGCCTCCGCCGCCTCTGGAACACAAGGACGACGACGACGACGACGTGATTGCCGTCGAGGAGGAAGCCCCCCGCAGGAGCAGCAAGTTCAAGAGATCCAGCCGGCACAAGGCCGAGGCAGCGCCGCCGTATGCTCCAGAGCCTCCGCCAGCCGTCCTGGAAGATGCCGCAACCCCCCCTGGCCCCGAGCACAGGCCATCCAAGAAGGATCGCGCTCGAGCGAGCGTGGACCCTCAGGTCGATTTCCTGCCACCACCACCACCACCTCCTCCTCCTCCTCCTCCTCCACCACCACCAGGCACACACACTCACTCACACGCACACCATGAGGATAGGCTGCAGTCGTCGCGCTCAAAGCCTGAACGTCCATGGCGAAGGTCCCATGACGACTCGGAGAGCTCCGACAAACCTGACAGGGCGAGGTCCGAGAAGCCCAGCAGGCCCGAAAAAGGCCGCGTACGGATGGCGTCCACGTTGACGAGCAACCCTCCCCTTTCCGGGAGCGGCTACCCGTCGCGCGAAAAACGCAGCCGGTCGTCACGTCGCCAGTCGGACGGCGAGCAGCAGCAGCAGCACGCCCCACCGCCCACGGACAAGGACAGGGACAGGGACAAGGCCGACATGCCGGACAAGTCGGCCAGGTTCTTTGGCCTCGGCAAGTCCGGCAGCAAGAGGCAGTCGACCCGCGCCCGTGATCTGGACGACGTTTACATGTCAGGAGCGATCCCGGTTCCCGAGCCCGAGCTGCCCAGCCCCGAGAAGACGGACCGTGGCCGGCCAAAGGCAAGTCGCACCGGCACGGACAGCGTCCCGCCCCATACTAACAAGGTCCAGTTCAAGGAGTACGACGTCTACATGCCGGAGACGGCTGGCAAGCGCAGCAACTCGACAACCAAGAAGAGCGCCTTCTCGGGCCTGTTTAGCGGGCTGAGATCGCATCCAAAGCCAGCAGCCACTCGTCCGGAGCCCAGACGGCGCAGCACCGTGATCCCGGTAGAAGACGAGGTCCGCCGAGATGGCGAGCGGCCGCGGCAGTCGGGCCGCAGGGCGTCTGCCGAGCACGCCGTCGTCGTCGAGGACGAGGCAGTGCTGGACCCTGACCAGGAAGCGCGGCGCGCAGCGCGGCGCGCCCGACGCGCGGAGCGTGAGGTTGGCGGACGCGTGGACGACGACGAGGACCGCCAGCGAGAAGAAGCCAGACGCGAGAGACGGCGGCGGCGTGACGAGGAGGCCGAGGCGCGCCGCATCGAGGAGGAGAAGGAGGAGAAGGAGAAGGAGGCCCGGCGTGCGGCAAGACGTGCGGCTCGCCTGCAGCGCGACGAGGATGAGCGTCGGGCCGCAGAAGAGAAGGAGAGGGAGGCCCAGAGAGAGGCCCACCGGGCAGAGCGTCGCAGGATCAGGAAAGAGCACGAGGCCGCTGCCGCTGCTGCTGCTGCCGCTGCCGAGGCAGCAGCAGAAGCCGAGACCAGCCGGGACCAGGACCGGGACCGAGATCGGGACCGCGAGCGCCGACGCCGCTCAAACCGTCCTCCTGCCGACGACCTCGACGAAGACTCTGAGCGGCGTCGTCGCCGCGAGGAGAGACGGGCAGCACGTGCCGCAGCCGAGGCCGAGGAGACGGCCGCCGCCAAGAAAAACAGCCGCAGCCGGCGTGCGGGAGAGAGATCAGGCGACGAGAGCGGCGGCGGCGGCGGCGGCGGCTTCTTCTCACGTCGTCGCCGCTCCGAGCAGCAGCCTCACGACACCGACGAGCACACCGACGCGCCTCCGCCGCACGAGGATGCACGGCACGCCGACGACGACGACGAGGCACGGCGCGAGGCCAGAAGGGCGCGGCGGCGCGCCAAGCACGACGACGCATACGACGAGGACGACGAGATGAGGAAGAAGGCGAGGCGTGCCAGGCGCGAAGAGCGTGACCGGGACACGGACAGGGAGAGGGAGCAGAGGGAGCGCGACCGAACCGACCGGGACAGGAGCGACAGGGACCGGCGCGGCGGTGGCAGTGACGGTGGCAGCGACGAACGCAGGCAGAGCCGTCGCAACTCGGCCATGATGGATATCCCGGCTCCGGCGCCCCGGAGCAGCTGGTGGCGCAAACTATCTGGGTATTGAATTTTCTTCTTCCAATGTCTTTTATAATCTGGCAGGTGTCTGGGAGTCACGGCTACGGCACCTGGACTGGACCGGGCCGTTGGCGGTAGGATCAAGGGCATGGCACTGGTGTTGAATGGATGCTTGTGTTTTATATCTATATATTTTTTCCTATCGTCTGTCTTTTCATGGTGTACGACTCCTCGGGCAGGACATTCCTTTGGACAAGGAGCATTTATTTGCACAACAAGCTGGATATACCCACCGGACAACGTTGGCGATATACGAATACAAATACAAACACATACACATACAAACACACAAACACACACCCAAATGCTTATATTGCACATGACACGCGAAAGTCGTTCCAGCCTCTCGTCTATCCAAAACATGCTCTGCAACATACAGCTCGTGCCACGTCTCGTCTACATGTGTCTGTCTATCCATGTCCAATATCCTCACATGGCAAGGCCGCTCTGCCACCAGCGCCGTCCGCGATGCCACCACACCTGCTTCCTCGACGGCCTCAACCACGGATCGCCCTCGCGCCCCAGGCCGGCGAGGCGCGCAAACGAAACAGTCACCGGCTCATTCAGCAGAAAGCCCGAGCTCGCCATGTCGTCGGCAAACAGCCAGCCCGTCGCCATGAGCCAGGAGAACACAAAGGCAAAGCTGGCGGCCCTGCGCGCCCACCGCGGCATCGCGCCAGCCACGGGCGCCAGCACGCGGCCCAGCAGCATCTGCAGGCCGGTGCCGAGCCCCGAGAGGGCGAAAAAGGCCAGAGGCCCGCGCACGTCGGTGGGGCCCGGCATCGTGGACGAGGCGCACGCGTGCACGATGCCCGACAGCAGAAACGGGAACACGAGATTGCACACGAGCGCGCCGCGCGACCCGCGCGCCGACGACACGTAGCCCAGCCTGACGAGGTACTCGGTCGGGCCGGTGAAGACGACGCGGAGCGACTGGTGCCACCACGCGCCCCAGAAGCCCGCGAGCCCGCGGTCGAGCACCTGGTCGAACCCGCCAAAGAAGGACGCGTACATCCACGGCTCCCTGCGGATCGGGATGGCGTACCCGAGCACCACGTACTGCATCACGTCCACCATGCACGTGGCGAAGTTGAGCCCGATGGCCACGTACAGGAACAGCACGAGCGGCCGGCACGCGTCCAGCGCCCACTCGGGCACGAGCTGGAAGAAGGCCGGCGTCGCCGGCGGCGGCGTCATCTGCCGGTACCCTGGGCCGACTGCGAAGTAAGGGTCGTGGCGCATCAGTGTCACGAACACGTCCGAGAGGACATATGTGACGGCGTAGCGGGCCAGCGTCGACTTCATAAAGGCCGACGGGCTGGCCGGGCGGGTGAAGCCGTACTTTGTGCGCATGGGGATCGACGACACCGACACGGGCTGGAGCGCCTTGGACCGGGTGATGGGCGTCTGGGGAGGAGGCGGCTGGGGGACGATCTGGGGGCCCCAGGTCCAGCCTTTGTTGTCAGTATCCAAGCAGTGTTGACACACACATACAGTGGGGAGACACGTGAAACGATCGCCATACAGCGATCGTTTCACGTGTCTCTCCACTGTATATAGATATTGGCAACATACCGGATCCGCGCAGACTGGAATACAGATCAATTGACCAGTTCAGGCGCTGGGAGAGCGGGGCGTCGGCCGGAAACGGTTGCCAGTAGTAGTCATACTGCTCCTCTCCAGCCTCGGCAGCAGCAGCAGGAGGAGTAGCAGGAGTAGCAGTAGAATTGGCATTCGTCCTCCGTCGAAGCTCAGAGGCCACGCTCGCTTTGCCGCCCACGTGCACGCCGGCATCGCCCCCCGTCCTCCTCTTGACCCGGATGACCCTGGCAGCCTCCTCCTGCGGGTCCATCACCACGATGAAGCGGAACGTCATCAGGAAGCCAAAGGCCGCCATGAGGCCGCAGCCGTACGCCAGCAGAATGTCCTGGGTGGTCATGTGCGCGCGCACAATGGCCACGTCGCAGGCGAAACACGCCAGCGCGACGGCCCATTTGGTGGCGCCGTGCGCGAGGAGCGGGTGCGCCGCCGTGCTGCGCGTGTGCGGCGTCGCGATCCAGAGGATGGGAACGATGAACGGCCCGATAAAGTAGAGAGGGAACACGGCCTGCATGGCCTGCCCGGTCGCCATGTCGTGCTGGAGGGAGGCGCGGTGCCAGGCCACGACCTGGGCGTCGAACGACGACGCCGGGGGCAGCACCATGATGGAAGAGAGGAGGGTGTTGGCCACAGAATCTGTACGAGAAAGAGGAGGAGAGGAGGGAGGGTGTTGGCCACAGAATCAGTACGAGAGGAGGAGAGGAGGGAGGGTGTTGGCCACAGAATCAGTACGAGAGGAGAGGAGGGGAGGAGGAAGGAGGAAGAGGAGTGGCACAGCTTCGTATTTATACACAGATAGTTACATATCTACATACATGCGTATTATATTTACTTGCCTTATCGCTGCAGATACGAGTGCAACGTGTTTTCTAAGCAAGACAAGCAAACATCTCTGCCAAAAGCTGACGACGATCGCTCCAACGGCCAACCCTCCCAGGTCACGTGCGCACACACACCTCTTTTATTTTTTACTTTGTGCGCGAGTTACCATCCAATTTTTTACTATAGGCTTCATCTTGACATCTCCAGCCTGCCTCAACCCCGACGCGGAGGCACGTGCGGCAGCCACCGCGACTTCTTGTCCTTGCGCATCGAGTCTATCCTGCCGTCCAGCCACGAGATCACCTCCACATAGCGGGCCTGCTTCCTCACCAACACGTCCCTGAAAGCGTTGTAGCCCAGCCTGGGACACGTCAGACGCCGCCACCACGGGAAATCTGTCTCGGGGCTCACCATGCAACCTGTGTCCGGCCAATGCAAAACTCGTAGTCGGGGTACTTTGCCTTTCTCGACTTGCCAGCCAGGACGGTCACGGCAGCTTCGATGCTCTTTGCGATGGTGCCTGCAGACCACACGTCAGTTGAAAGAGCAGACAGCAGACAGAGCAGACAGAGCTGATGCTCTGCAAACCAGCAACAGCAACAGCAGACAGAGCTGATGCTCTGCAAACCAGCAACAGC
>JAOYNU010097574.1:0-29232 GCA_026745395.1 Tympanopsis confertula | reverse complement strand
CTGCAAACCAGCAACAGCAACAGCAGACAGAGCTGATGCTCTGCAAACCAGCAACAGCAACAGCAGACAGAGCTGATACTCTACATACCAGTAACGAGCACGGTCCCAGGCTGCCGCTCCCGAGGCAGGCAGCGCGCGTGAGCCCACATCTTGGTTGCGGTCCCAACAAACGCATCGTAAATGTTGCCAAGAACCGCCCGTTCCGAGTTATGCCCAGTGTCAAAGAACATGGCATGCGATTGTATCCTGAACGCCTCTGAAAAAAGATAAGATAAAAAGAGTCATGTGAGCTTCTCTTCTCTTCTAGCCCATGTGCCATCAACTTACTCAGTGTCTTGCGCTGAAAGTTCTGCCCGGCCAGGCGCCCATAATCCACCGTCAGCGAATCAGCCGTGGCCGTCGCTTTCCCCAGAGAGTCATCTCTCCTGATCTCAAGCGTTTCGCAATCGATCAACGTCCCGCAGTACGGGAACCCGCCCCCCTCGCCCACCCTCGCCACTCGCCTGCCCTGCACGCACAGCTCAAAGTTGACCAGCGTCTTTGTCGCGTTGACCGAGACGCCATACCCGGGCACCCCGGCATGCATCGTCGCCACGAACTGCGCCGCCTTGCCCTCGTCCGTCGTGATGAGGAGAAAGTCGTCAATCAGCCGGAGCAGCAGGCTGTCGCCGTGTCCGCCGACGAAGCCTAGGTGCCGCGCCTCCAGGTCGCCGTAAAAGTAGTTGCAGAGCATCGCCGACAGCACCGAGCCCTGCGGGATGCCGTCCTTTTGCCGGTAAAACTTTTGCCCAATCTTGACGAGATTCTGCTCCACGTGCTGCTGCATCAGCGAGAACAGGTCCACCGTGTCGTGCGTCGTGCCCGAGCCCGTGTCGACAAAGATTGTGTTTCGTTTTGCCTGCCCAAGCCCCTTCTCCACCCGCCGCGGGAATGGCACGCTGATATCAGAATCCGACAGCGCCGCCGAGTGCCATCTTTTGGTCGCCTGGCCCGTCGTCGGTGTCGATGTCGGTGTCGGTGTCGGTGTCGGTGTCGGCGCCCGTCGTCCGGGCCCGCCGCCGGGCATGACCTCGACATGCCTGGCGACCGTGTACTTTTTCTGCCTCTCGTCCGCCACCGACACCATGAGCCTGAGGACAGCCTCCTGGGGGATCGTGTCAAAGGCCGCCTTGACGTCCACCTTGGCAAAGTAGAGCCTCGGCCGGCGGTCGAGTCTGCCGATTGCTGCCCCAAAGTCCTTGAGCCGCTGGTACATTTCGCCCACAGAGAACATTGCCGCCCCAAGCGGGCCCGGGTTGCGGCTCTGGTTCCGTCAGTCGCGTCAGCCACGCTCACAGGGAGGGAGGGACATGTTGGAGGCTTGCCTTTTCCAGCTTGAGCATCGCGTGCACGGGCTCCACGACGCTGTTGATGCTCGGGCCCAGGCACCTTTTCCCGCCTCCTTTGCTGCCCGTCGCCAGCATCCGCCGCCGCAGGTTCATGATGGGGCGCACCCCGTTCTCCTTGGGCAGGAGCCGCATCTGGCTGAATCCCAGCTTGCGCGACTCGAGCATCCGCCGCGCCGCCGGCGCCTTGACCTGCTCAAACATGGTCTCCTTTATAGCCGCCATGGCCGGCTCGGCCACGGCCTTCCACACGTCGTGCCCGAAGTAGAGCAGCCGGCACTTGTGCACGTTGGACTCGGTCACGTAAAAGTTGCTCCGTATCAGCGGCACGAGCAGCGAGTCAAACACGTAATAGAGGAACTCGAGAAATATCTCGCTCCTCTTTTGGCGGTCGCTGAGGCTGCACCTCGTCCCGCCGAGCCCGGGAGGCGCCAGCCAGGGAATCTCGGCCATCCTGAGGTCCTGGGCCACGTCGTGCAGCGACATGGCCTCGAACCGGCGCAGCTTCACAAAGCCGTCGATCCTCTTCATCACCACGGCCTTGTTGTGGGTCCGGGCCTGGCCCGCGCCCCAAAAGTCGTCGGGGATGATCTTGGACAGCACGGCCTGGCAGTAGGCCGACACGTGGGATGGGGGGGTGGCAGCCTCCACCAGCTTTCTGCCAGCGTTGGGAGCGGCGGCGGCGTGCGAGCCTCTGGACGAGCCTCTGGGCGAGCCGTTCTCTTGGCTGGTGGGACAGTAGTGCCGGAGCAGCTCCGCATACGAGCACCGGCCATGAAGCACCTGGAGCCGCCGGACCAGTCGTCTCGGCTCTCCCCGCAGCCGTTTCGGGATACCGACTTTGCCTCGGCCGGACCAGTCGGGATACTTTGCATGCATCTCGTCGTCTCTGAGCGTGTAGTCGTGGAACTTGTGGGCGGTCTGGGTGTGGTTTGTCACCGAGTCAAACACGTTGTGCAGCCCAAACTGCCGGGGGAACATGTGCATCATGACGGCGGTGCAGTTCCGCTCGTTCTTGTCGTTCTCGTTCTCGTTCTCGTTCTCGGGGCCGGAACCCGGGTTTGTATAGGGATACCGGTTGAGAACATCTGCACCAGCTCAGCATGACTCGTACGAGCTGCCGCTTTGGGGGCCACAACAAGACGTACGTACGGATATGACGGAAGCCCGTCTGGGTGTTGCCGCGGCCGGTGAGAGCAGCCCTGGCATACATCATCCTGCTCCGGACAAGGACGATTTCCGAGGGTTTGCGGTTGAGCCTGGGCGTGGCTGTGGCCGCCTGGCCAGGCGCAGCCTCGCTGCCCGGCAGCTGCGACACATGCCAGATCGGAATACCTGAGAACGGGGTCAGCGGAGCAAGCGGCAGAGAAAGATGGCGAGACGACTCGCCGCTCAGCTGGTAGTAGTTTCCATGGCCGCCTTCCAAGGGCACAAAGATGGCGCAGTCCAGCAGCAGGTCCGTCATGATGCTCTCGCCGTTCCTGCCAAGGAGGGCGAGCACCGCCGGCCAAGGGTGTGCCTTGAGAGTGTCCACATGATGATTTGTTGTCTGGTTGGGCCCGGACACTGCAAGCGTTGTTCTCCGAATGTTGTGGCAGAGCAGATGCTTGGGCGGGAGGGTTGATTTGTGCGTCGAAAAGATGGACCGGATCACGGAATCGACAATCTGCACAGAGGTCAGTTCGGTTCGGTTCGTCCAGTACGGGAGAGTGCAGGTACATGGGTGTATTATACTCTACCTTGGATTGGCAGTAATCATAATGGCCGCTGCCCGAGGCAGCCAGGACGGTTGAGTCGTCGGGCTCCTTCTGGTCGTCGTGGTTCCCCTGCCCGCAGACGAGTATGGCATCCAGATGCTGGCAGAGCGACGTGGTGGCGTCCGAGGCATGGGGGTCAAGGCCGAGCGAGGCGATTTTCTTCCGCCTGAGCCTGGATGTTCCCGGTAGTTTTGCCAGCAGGTACTGGCGCAGCGGCTGGACGGACGAGTAGGTTTGCCCGAGGAGGCTTTGCACCACCGGCAACCGTCCGGCTTGGTCGTTGCTGTTGTTGTGGTGCTTCGGTTTCTTGGACGAACGTGCGTGGGCCTGCGCGTCTGGGCCTGGGTCCAGCTTACGCTTGGCTATCGCGCTGGATGCACGCGACATTTGCAACGGGGCCACCGGATCGTGGCCCAAGCGTGACGTGATGGCAGACTTGGTGATGGAGCAATAACCTCAATCGAGATGTCGTATGATTTTGGGTGGGGTGCCATTTATTAGATAATGTACGGAGGTGCATTCAAAAGTATCGCCCCCCCCTGTCATATAGATGGTGCTTAACAGCTGGCTTATAGTACGAATAAGCTAGTATAGTAAATATACTGTACTAGCTATCTACTATAACGCTTCTAACCCTACTATTTAGTACAGTAATCGAATTTATACAGTATAAAAAGTCAGCTATACCAGCTATTATATACGATCTATATGACAGGGGGGAGCGATACTTTTGAATGGCACCTCCGTACTTTGTATTGTATATGTAAGCAAATGTACACGTACATGAGCCCATGTCAGCCTTACTTGGCCAGCGATTCGATCGAGATCCTTTGGCAGCCATGTATAAGACGCATTCATTCCAAGGCAAGCCTGACGAATTGCACACATGGGCACGTACACGTACTGTCGAGCTGAGCTGTGTTTCCATTAATCTCATCTCGCTACTCGTGAGACGACAAGATCACACCCTTGCCTTGAGCCGTCGCACGGCATCGTGCCAGACGTTTCACCAGAACAGCCCGCTCACTTGTCGTCTTTTTGGCCCGGCTTCAACCCGGCGAGTCGGAAAATCGAGAGCCAGGTACCAGGTACATGCGTGAATACTTTTGCGTGAATACTTTTATGTATAGAATGAATAATATACTGTTTAGTGTGTTGTGCCTGCCCCTGCCTAGCCATGCACACTAATATTATATAAGCCGTCGTAAAAAGGGAAAGTGAAAAAGTGAAAAAGGGAAGGGAAAACGGAAAGAAAGAATAATTTTCTATAATATACATATATATACATACATATCTTATATGTACAGAAACATCACAGATTCCGTCGATCCCTTCGCTCTTCCCCCACACTTTTACCCGCGGTTGATTTCCCCCCGGACATGTGCAAGCAATAGCTCCCAATCACACTTTATAGCCAGAAAATTTTAAGAACAAACGTCTGACTTGTTGATGCCTCGTTTGCCGTTCGAGGAATCAGGGGATCGGCCCTGGACAGTGCACAGGCTTCAGCTCAAAGAGTTTAATCTACCTCACCTTGTCCGCCTGTCTCTGCACACTAACATGTCAAAGAGTTAATTTAATCCATCTGGACATCAAGACCACCATCTCCAACGGCGCGCCCTCATTGGCTGGCGCCGTTTTTCCGACCTCACTTCCACCTCAACGTCGCTCGTTCCCGATCAACAAGACGCTTACCTACCGCACATCGCCAGATCGCAACACGTCCAAAAGGGGGGAAAGACTCCTCTTTTCTCTTCTTTCGCCTTTCTCTTCTGAGCCTGCCGCGGATGCGGACGTACACCTGGTACCATGGATCTGGACGAGAATCTCCTCAGGAGACCCGCGCGCCATCTGTCCCCCTCCAGTCCTGCGTCTCACCCACCCGCCTTTCTGGCCCAGAACCTCTCCGTCTTCTCCGATAATGCAGCCGCTATCGCTGTCTATCCCTCAGCATCGCTCTCGTCCTCGCCAGCCGCGCCCCCACCACAACCACAGAAACATCCACAATCACAACCACCACCACAACTACAACCACCACCTCCACCACCATCAGACCCCGTCTCTGCCACGTCTGCGTCTGCGTCTGCGTCTGCGTCTGCGTCGAGATCCGAAAACGGCACCACCACCATCCTGAGCCCGGATGGCGACGTCCTAAGCCCCGACCACTTTTACCGAACATACGCCCAGAGACCCCGGACCAGCAGGAGCCATTCCACCATGGCGGCGGCCACTTCCTCCTTCTCCCCCCCCTCCTCGTCCTCGTCCTCGTCCTCGTCCTCCCTCTCCCCGCGAACCCGAGAGCCCAGGGCCCCTCTGCGCCCTGGCACCGACCGTCCGCCCCTCTCCTCGCCGCGTTCTGTTTCGTCGCCCATAAGCAGCAGGAACCCCTCGAGGCCGAATCCCACGAATACCGCCTCCACCCAGCGCAGCGTCAGGGACCTCACAAAACAATTCGACCGCCCGGGACCACCCCCACGTCCCTCTGCGCAACGGCCCAATGCCGTGTCGTCCTCCGCCACCACCACCCCCTACTCGTCCTCGTCCTCGTCCTCCTCCGCCAGGCCTGCCACTGCTGCTGCCACTGCCCCTGCCACTGCCCCTGCTGCTGCTGGCGCCTCGAATGGCCCGTCCATGCCATCGTACTCGTCCCTCCGCACCACCGCAAACGCCATGCCCGCCGACGGGCCGCCCAGAACCCCGAGCAGCGCCAAATCCTCCCAGCGCCCCAAGTTTGCCGCCGAGGACCACTACTCCAGCAACACCCAGTCGTTTGCCAGCCGCATCTCCAAGCCCTCCTCCTCCTCCTCCTCCTCGTCCGCCAAGCCCTCGTCTCTCAGATCATCGCCCTCCGTCTCCCAGGCCTCGAGATCCATGTCCCACCTCCCCTCCACCAAACACCACCCCCCTCGTCCGTCAACAGCTGATTTGGCCCCACCTGCCCCGAAACCGCTGCTATTCGGCGAGATTTCCCCCCAGGACCAGCACAAGCTGGCTGTTGGACACGGCATTGACGGCATACGCATCAGGAGAACATCCGAGTCCGGGATAAGGCCATCCGTCCCGGCTAACCATGATTTCGTCCTCGACCACCACGATAATGCCCATCAAGATAATAATACTGATGGCGACCACCACGGAAATGGACGTCCTGTTTTAGCGTCGTCCTGGCACGCCGGACGCCGACAACACAGAAAACCCGTGAATGGGGACAATAATACCCCGGACGACGACCAGGACCAGTACGAACAGGACCAGGACGAACAGGACCAGGACGAACAGGACCAGGACGAACAGGACCAAGACCAAGACCACCAGCACCAAGACCACCAACACCACCACCAAGACCACCAACACCAGCACCAGGGTGCCCAGGACGAGGCCTGTGGTGATGATAACAACCAGGCCCTCTTGCCCGAGGCAGCAGAGCCCACGCTGCAGTCACAGCCACAGCCACGGTCGCCTACCCGATCCCGATCGAGGCTTTCAAGGTCCGTGCTAGCCGCCACCAGGTCACAGTCCCAAACCCCCTCTGCGCGTCTCCCCCTCACGGCCGGGAAAACAACCGGCAGCCTGGAGATACCTGCCAGCCCGACGCCGCCGTCACGGTCCACCTCGCGGTCCGCCACCTCATCACGCGCCGACTCTCCCGCCCTGGCCAAACGTACCATGCAGACCGGCAAGTCATCCCATACCACGAGCTCCAGGGCCGACGCGGCCACGCAGGCGTCGACGCCGTCACGGAAGCCCCCGCCCATCGGCTTACCACCGTCCTCCTCCACCACAAATTCCAGTCTCGCGGCTTACATCTCTGCAGCTCCACCCAAACTCTCACCGCCATTGCGCAGCTCCCGGCCCAGGCAGCCCGTGTCAGCAGCCACCACCGCCAGCTCAAGGCAAAAGATAGCCGACCGTCCAAAATCCCCCACAAAGACGCCCTCGCGCCAGGCCCACTCCAGGGCCCAGGACGCCGCCGCACGCAGGAAGCCCCCGGAAGGACGCATCAACTACGCCGAGCGTCGTGAGCACGTAAAACTCGCCTACACAAAGAGCATACGCGAGAACAGCGACGTCATACAGGCCCGGAAGCGGGTCGCCGCCCGGAGACGCAGAGACGTGGAGGCTGCCGCCGAGGCCCAAGCTGCGCCCGTCGGTCGGTCCGACGAACCCGTGCTGCTGCCGACAGCTGGCACCGACGAATCGCCGGTACTGGGGCCCCACGCGGACGCGGAAGCAAACGCGTACGCGAACGCGAACGCGACCGCGACCCAAGAACCCACATCCCTAGCCCGGCCCCGGCTGCGCCCTCTGACCGGTCCATTATTATTTCAACCATCCCAGGACTTCGAATCCCCCGTGCTTGGCATGCCGGGAAGCTTCCCTTTTATGACCTCGCCCGTGCGCAACAGCCAAGAGCACCCCCTCTCTGCCGTCTCCAGCAGCAGCACCTCGTCCGATGCCACCCAGTTTGACAACGAGCCCCAGACCGAGCCGCCCGTCCCCTCTCCCTCGCGAGTCCCGCGCGCCGTTGAGCCATCGCACCCCGCAGCATCCGCCTCCGCCTCCCAATACGCCCCCCACACCTTTTCTCCCATCGAATATCGCTACCCGTTTGACGACGACGCCGACGACGACGACGACGACGGCTCCGGAAGGACGAGCCCGAGCGACGACGTCGGGCGCCCGGCCACGGGCGAGGCCCCGCCCGAGGATGAGCTCGCGCAAGCCCAGAGGCAGAATACGTCTTTTGCGGGAGGGTTCCAGGCCGACTACGAGCAGTACGAGCAGCCGGGCAGGCCGTCCAGAAGATACCCGGCCTACGAGACCAGCGCGACAGTCCCCATCTTTGGTCGCCAGCCCGACACTTCGCCGTTCTCGGACGGTCCCAAAGAATTCATGTCGAGGCCCGCATCGACCGCGCCAGAGACGCCGCTTTCGCCCGTATACAAGGCCTGCCTCGAGGGGGCCGAGGGCACCTTGAACCTGTCAACATCACATGACGAGCGCCGCGATAAAATCAAGCTGGCATCTCCAGCACGACGGCGGCCTCCGCTGGCCGAAACGATGGCTTCGTACAGGGACTCGTACGCGTCACAGACCTCTGATGGAGGTGCTCCCGATCCGATGGACCCGATGCAGCAGCAGCATGCATTGGGCCTCAGCCATAGCAACACCACCGACACCCCTCCCAGCAGTCTCGTGGTGCCCTCGAGGCCATCGCAGAGACTGAGCCAGACCTCCACCTGGACCGACTTTTCGATCGACTCAAATAATGCCTCTTCCTCGGAGCATGCGCAGCCATTGTCTGTCGCTCCCGGGGGGACGACGACAACGACGACGACGGCGGCGGCGGTCAGGCCGGTCTCGGTGCTGATGGAGAGGGGACCCGGTTCGCAGCAGGGCAACGCGGCCAATGACGGGGGTGGTGGCAACATCCGACCACCCACAGCCCGCAGCAAGCTGCCGGAGCTCGACACGTCTGAGTTTGTGGCCGCCTACCTGGACGATTCTCCTCGACCCGATCAAGGAGGATACATGCCCGTGCCGGATCACTCCCCGCCCCCCATACCCACACCAGGAACGGCAGCAGGCTCGATGTTTGATTCCCGGCGGGCATCCACCATCAACGGGTACTACAACCAGAGCAACCGCAGTAGCATTGTGATTGTTCGCAACAGCGAGGACACCACGGCCATCACGACGCCGCAGTCGATGGAACAGCCCCTGTCGGCGTTTTCCCAGACAAGCCACCACCAGGCGGCCTTTGATCCCGCAAGGACCACGGCGTCGATCGAGCTGAGCAAGGAAAAGTCGGAGGCGGCGACCAAGGAGCGGCATCGCCTGGCACAGCGGCGCCTTGTGCTGAAGGAGCTGGTCGATACCGAGGCCGTCTTTGTGCGCGACATGAATGTGGTTGAAGAGATATACAAGGGCACGGCCGAGGCGTGTCCCGAGCTCGACCCGCAGACCATCAAGCTCATCTTCCGAAACACAGAAGAGATCATCAGCTTCCACACCTTGTTCCTGGCCCAGCTCAAGGACGCGACCGCCACCGTGTACCCGTCCCAGAGACGGCCAGCTTCCACCACCACCACCCGAGTCGACTCGACGCTATCGGAGTCGACGTCGACGTCCAAGAGCGTCACGCCTCCCGCCGCTGCCGCCGCCGAAGTCGACGACGTCAAGGACCGAGCCACAGAGATTGGCCCCGTTTTCCAGGCCAACATGGACAAGATGAAGACGGTGCACGAGGGCTTCCTCCGCAACAGCGACCACGCCGCGAAACGACTGATCCAGATCCAGCAAGAGCCGACAGTCAAGGTGTGGCTCGCAGAGTGCAACGAGGTGGCCAAGGAGCTGACGGCGGCCTGGGACCTGGACTCGCTCCTGATCAAGCCGATGCAGAGAATCACAAAGTACCCCAACCTCATCCTCACGCTGCTCCAGCACACGCCGCAGGACCACCCGGACAGGGAGGCGCTCGTGGCGGCCAAGGACGTGCTCGAGACCGCCATCATCGAGATCAACAAGACCAAGAAGAACTTTGAGCTTGTCGGGCAGATTGTCGGGCGGAAGCGCAAGGAGTCGGACGTCAAGGCTGGCTTCGCGAGGGCGTTTGGCAAGAGGGTCGACAAGCTGCAGGCGTCGAGCAACCGCCCGCCGGAGGACGCGACATACCAGAAGCTGCAGGAACGCTTCGGCGATGACTACCTCCGGCTCCAGGTGGTGCTGCGCGATGTCGAGTACTACACGCGCGCCGTGGCCGATTACGTGACCCAGTTCATGAACTACCTGTCGTCGATAGAGCTGGTGATGCGGATCCAGTCGGGCAGCTATCCCGAGCTCGAGAGCAAGTGGGTGCAGTTCAACGTGTCGATGAGAGAGATTGAGAAGATGGCGCTCGACCAACATGTGAGTACATATATATCCACACATACATATTACATATATAGGACGTGCTGACTTTGTTGTCCTCGGCTCGCTCGGCACGGCAGCTCTCACACGTACGCAAGCAGGTCATCGAGCCCTTTGAGCAAGTGATCAAGTCGTACGGCAACCCGTCGCTGGCCATGAAGAAGCGCGCCAAGCGACGGCTGGATTACGAAAAGGCGGAGCAGCTCAAGAAGAGCGGCAAGACGCCAGACGCCAGGCTCAGGGAGCTGGTGGAGCAGTACGAGGCGCTCAACGACACGCTCAAGAAGGAGCTGCCGAAGCTCTCGGATCTGACGGTCAAGGTCGGCTACATGTGCCTGGGCAGCTTCATCAACATCCAGACAAACTGGTTCCGGCTGTGGAAGGACAAGGTCCGGGTTGTCCTGGCCGACACCGAGTCGGTGCCCGAAGTGCACGACATCCTGGCGGCGTACCAGGCCGACTTCAAGTACGTCGAGGAGCACGCAGCCTCCATCGGGCTGCTCAACCAGTCAAGGTCCAGGACGTCGCAGTCGACGGTGCAGTCGACGGCACCGAGCATCGACGAGAACCTGCTGCGTGTCAGGGGCATGAGCAGCGTGCGAGGCAGAGGCCTGTCTCTGAACGGGGTCACAAACACGGGCGACTACCCCCCGAGCCTCCCCACGCCCGACTTTGCCAAGCGCCACAGCGGCCAGTTCACGCTCTCGCCAACCGGATTCCCCAGTCTCCACCAGTATCACTACCGAGACTACTATGCCGGCATCGCCAACGGCGGCGGGCTTTCCCCTCTTCACGGCGGCTACGGCGGCGGCCCAGCCACGCGGCCAGGGACCGGCAGGAGCTTCGACTCGGGCCAGCTGGCCCGCCAAAGCTCGGAATCGTCGTCGCAGCCACGACGCGACTCGAGCTCGACATACAACTCCAACTACCCCCCGACCGAGACCAAACGGTACTCGGGCCTGTTCCACTCGGCGCTGCCCATGGTGGACGGCATAGCAGACGAGAGCCGCCGGTCTTCGCGGGCGTCGTCGCGCGAGAGGACATCGCACAGCGGCTACAACATCCTGTGGCTCGCCGCATCGCTCTTTGAGTTCAACATCGAAACGACCAAGCACGAGGCCGGATACCCGTACCTCACGTATCAGGCAGGCGAGGTAGGTGGCCGATTTATTGATTCGATGCAAACAACACCGTGCTAACGTCTGGCAGATCTTTGATGTTATCGCAGAAAAGGGAGAATTGTGGCTTGCCAAGAACCAGGACGATCCTCGCAACGTGGTTGGCTGGATATGGTCCAAACACTTTGCAAAGCTGGCTGATTCTTGAAAAACGGCAGACACGGAATGATACCCGGAGGAGGAAGGACGAGGGCGAGGATAACGAGGGATAACGAGGGCGAGGATAACAGGGGGCCATGCGCAGCATTTGGAATTGGGGGACCCGCATCCTTGTGTCCCATCCAGCGAGGTGGGACATGAGATTCTCACTCGTGTTTTCGAATTATTGGCCTCTTGTCCGGCTTGGAGGAGAGGCGGCTGGTTGTCAGATGTAATAAATATCCACGTGTCACGAATGCAACGGTGCTCGGGGGTGGGCGAATGGAATTGATATTTTTGGATTGGCATTTTGTCTTCTTTTCTTTTCTTCTGATGGCCAAGGAAGTGAGGATAAAGCCAGTGTCCCCTTTTGCAGAGTAGCCCGCTTCCCGTTGTGTCGCAACAGTGTACAGTGCGGAATACGGTGCTGTCAGTACCGTGCATAAATATGCACTGGGCCCTGTATGATCAGCTGATAGAGTCAGGTGAGTCCTCGGCCCATTCTTCTGTGAATTATATCTCGTCTCGCCTTATTATTTATTTTCTATTAAATTCATCATCTGCATAGATGAGCGAGCACCATCCGCCTGGGCCATAGCAAATAACACGACTCCATCTTTGAGTCTTGGCAACTGGTATAAACTCAATATAAAATTTTCGTAACAAAAAAATACAAGAACCGTGTGACAGAGCCAAGTGCCAAATGACCGAAACTCAGTCCCCGCATAACCGAAAGTCTCCCTTATTATTTTATTATCTGCGTATTTGCAGTAGCTTCAAGCGCTACTATCCCAAAGTGCTTTTCGCCCTGACCCTGATATTCCGCATCAGGGTCCCCAGAACGTGCCGTCCAGGCCAGCCAGGTTGAGTTGGCCTGTCACGGGATCAGGCGGGAAGAGTGTGTTGAGAACTTCCTGCACGAAATGTTAGACTATTATATACTAATATTTTGGGGAAAATATAAAAAAACCGACCCATTCGGACTCGCCAAGGACAACACCAGGGGGATTCTGATGAGACGTCGCCGGGTTGTGGATATGCTGCGGTGGCTGCGGTGGGTGCTGTCTGTTCTGCCTGCTCTGCCGGTTCTGTCGGAGTTGTGGCGGCGACTGTTCCTTGTCGTGGCTCCCCTCCCTCGACGAGTCGTTCATGCCGGCCAGCGGGTTCCCCCTGTTGAGCACAGCCTTGGCAATGGTGGTTGGGGCACGCGTGCCCATGATCCGGCAGTACAGGGCGGTCTTGGTGGCGGCCTCGTGGAGGATGCGGCGGCCCTTGACGTCGGGCGGGTCCGACGGGTCGAGGTCGAAGACGTAGTCGAGGATGGGCCAGATGCGCGCGGCCTCGGGGGTGTCGGGGCGCCAAAACACCTCGGTGCCGAGGAGCAGGGCGCCGTGGTACTGCGTGAGGGCGCGGACGTACCACCTCCACGGCGTGAACAGCGGATCGGTCTCGAGCCGCATGGCGGTCTCGGTGACGCCGATGGCGGCAGCGATGAGCAGGCTCGAGAGCCGCTCGGGGAGGGCGTCACGCCCGTTTGCGTGGAACGGGTGCAGCACCATGAGGTGCAGCCGGTGCAGGAGGAGGTGCAGCACGAGCCGGGTAAAGACCTGCAGCGGCGTCGCGCCCGAATCCGGCGCCGGGATCAGAGGCCCGTACGTCGACAGGAGGCGCTTGCGAAAGGCCTCGATCTTGGCGAGGACGCTCGTGAGGACCGTCTTGCCCGCCTGCATGCGGCGACGGTCGATCCACAGCGATCGCATCATCTCGTTGACCTCGAACCGGATGACGGCCAAAAGAGCCGACGTCCACCGCTTCTCCCTCTCGGCACCATCCATGCTCTCACCACCATCCATCCTCTCACCACCATCCATCCTCTCGGCACCATCCATCCTCTCACCACCATCCATCCTCTCACCACCATCCATCCTCTCACCCCCATCCATCCTCTCACCACCATCCATCCTCTCACCCCCATCCATCCTCTCACCACCATCCATCCTCTCACCCCCCCCCTCGCCCTCGTCCTCGTCGCCGTCTTCGCTTTCCGAGGGGAAGCGAGTGTCAAAGTCCTCGCGCCGTATGGTCGGGGCCGGCCCGTGCACCTCGCAGGTGCGGATGTCGAGGAAGCAGAGCTGGTACCAGATGAGACGTCGGGTGTGGGTGTCGGCCGGGCTCAGGCCGTACGCCTCGCCGTCGCGGTGCAGCCCCATGCACTGCGCCATCCTGATTGCGGCGCCGACGAGCACCGAGTGCGATCGCGAGACCTCGCCGCGGCACAGCGGTATCATGTACATGACAAAGGCCTGCATGGCCTCGATCTTGGTGGTGCGGAGGAAGCCGGCGCGACACAGGCTCAGCTCGACGGCCATCTTGAGCCCGTCGCAGAGGCGATCCGGCGCGACGTTGAAATCGCGGAGCGCCACGGCCTCGTCCAGGCTCGCGGCCGCGGAGAACAGGGCGGCGAAAACCACAGCCACGAGAGCCCGTCGCGGCTCGTGGCTCGTGTTGACGGCCGCCCAAAAGGACACGTAGGCCCTCTCAAACGTCGGCCAGTGCACGCAGCGGGCGACCGGGTGCACAGACACGAAGTAGTGCTCCATGAGCCGATCGCACGCCTCCCGCGTGGGCATGTAGTTGAACGGAGACGGCTGCTGGTCCGACCACGACGACGGCTGCCCGAGCAGCAGGCCGGACGACGGGGGCATGTACATGGCCGACGGCTTGAGAAAGGACGGCCACGTCGAGGTGTCGATCGGGTCGACGTGGTTGTACGACGGCTCGGGGGGGCGGCCGCCGCCGTCCATGCCGGAGAGGCTATCCTCGATTTCCTGCGAGAGGCGTGGACGCGCCATGCCGCCGATGCGATCCGTGAGTCTCATCTTGCCGACCAGCACGCCAATGTCGGTGATGTCGTCGGCTGCGTCGCCTTCGTCGCCCTCATACTCGTACGTTACGTCGAGCGCGACCAGGTCCGTGGGCAGCAGCTCGTTGCTCTCCTCTGCGTTGTCGTCGTCGTCGTCGTCGTCGTCGTTGGCGCGAGCCTTGGTCCTGGTCCTGGTCCTGGTCCGAGGCTTGGCAGTACTCTCGAGCTCCTTTTCCAAGGAGCCAACCCTTTCCTTGATCCGGGCGAGACGCAGCTGGCCAGCCTCGTCGAGCTTGGGTCCGAGGTAGAGGCACTCGCGAACGGGACCGGGCCCGGTGCAGTTTTTGCAGGGCTTGAGTTTGTCGCACTTCAGTTTACGACGACGACACTCGAGGCACGAGGCGATCATGCGCATGCGCCGACGCACAGGCTTGGTGGCTATCGTAGGCGTCGAAGTCGAAGTCCAAGTCGAAGCCGGTGCTGGCTCGGAGGAGGCGACAGGATCGACGACCGGACCGACGACCGGGCCGACAGACGGACCGCCACCTGTCATATTTTGGTGTGGGCTCTGGTGGTGGGGCGGCTGAGGATGGAGCGACTGCTGTGACGATTGGAGCTGCGACTGTGACGATTGGAGCTGCGACTGATCAAACTGCGATTGGAGTTGCGGCTGGCAGTAGTAGTTGTACATGTACAGGACCGGGTCAGATGCCAGGCCGGTCGCCACGCTGGCGGGTATATAGTCCTGGAACGTGCCCCCCCCCGCTCCGTATTCCGCATCCAGCATGGCGTATCCGTCGCACGCTGCTGCTGCCATCATTTGAGGCGCTGGGGCTGCATGTGTGTGGAGGTGGTGGTGGTGGTTGTGGAAGATGGGCGCGGCGTATCCTCCAGCTCCAGCTCCAGGTCCAGCCCCCGCGCGGCCATCGTCGTTACGGCCGTTGCCAGCGCCCCTGTCCATTTAAATGGTTGCAGGGCGGAACAGACGGGAGCCAAGCCGTCCCGTCACAGGATTGGATGATGGGATCGTCGAGTTGCTGCGGGTGGCCGATCGATCGGGTGCTGGTGCATGTGAGACAACAAGTTACGGACGTAAGAAGCGGGAAAAAAGTCGTTGAGGTTGTCTGGGTCACATGACACCCCCTCCCTCACCACAGAATCCTTGGACATTTTTATCATCTCCTGGGCTCGTCCGGGATCCCCCTCTTGTAGAACCAGTTCCAGATCATGCGTATCGCCCACGCTGTGCTGTCGTGCAGCCCGTCAAGCTCGCCCTCAATGTACCGCACCACGATCCGCCTCGTCGAGTCGATGACGTCCCTCGACACGTCGAGCTTCTGGAAAAACATCCACTCCAGCCCGCGAATCACGACCGTGTGCGCCATACGCTCGTCGAGGTGGTCCAGGTACGCCCAGTGTATCATGGTGCGCTCCACCAGCCTCAGGTGCTGCGGGTGGATGGCCGTCCGCCCCTGCGCCCTGCCTTGCATGTAGCCCGAGCGGGACACGTCTCTTGCGCCTGTCTTTGCGCCTGTCTTTGCCTCTGCCTTTGCCTCTGCCTTTGCCTCTGCCTTTGCCTCTGCCTTTGCCTCTGCCTTTGCGTCCAGTGTCCTTGCGTCGGTGCGGTCAAGCGCGTGCAGCACCCTCAGGATCCTGAGCGGCGATATCTCCTTGTCCTCCAGCATCGACTGGAGGTGCACCGTCCACACGGGCCACGCGCATCCCGGCTCCGCATCGCCCCCCTCCTGGCGGGGCCGGTCCGTCAGCAGAGCCACCAGGTCCAGCGCGATCCTGTGGTCGGGCGTCGCCATGGCCACCGTCCATATGTCGTGCGCGTTCACCTCGTAGCCCTCCCGAGCCATCAGCTCGCCAAACTCCACCACCGGGTCGTCGCGCCGCCGCAGCTTGGCCACGAACCTCCACACCTCCACGCAGAGAGCGATTTTGGTCTTGTTCTTGGTGCTGGGCAGCCGGCAGACGGCCACGAACAAGAGCGCCAGCGGGCACCGCCCACGCAGCAGCTCGAGCTGGTACTCCCACCACTGCCTGGTCTCGATAAACGATGATGCGTAGATGCCGGTGCTATGCCACCGCGCCAAGAGAACGCGGGCCAGGGCCCGATTGTCCAGCACCTTGTCCGCCCTGTACAGCGACCGCATGGCCCGCGTCACCTCGCTGGGCCCGGCGTGCGGCATGTGCACAATCACGGCCAGCCAGGCGGCCCGCAAGGCAGGGCGGTGCACCTTGTCGGGGTCACGCTGCTCGTTCGACGCCGGCTGCAGGACGCTGCTCCACAGCGAGAGCATGTTGACCACTCGGAAATCCTGGAGCGCCTTGGCAAGCAGGGCGGTCCTTGGATCGTCGAGGAACCTCTCCAGGTGGCGGAGCGCATCTCTGGCGTCCGAGACCTCGTGGTCCTCCTCCTTGCTCCACGCGGGCACGACCGCCTTGACGGTGGCCTCGACCTCGGGCCGCACACGTGACAGGTACGGCTTTGGTATGCAGCTCATGGCGTGAGCAAAGACGCACAGGGCGTCATCCTCGTCCCGGAGGCCAGGTATCCCCCCGAGGAGCACACGCCAGTCGTCCGGCTCGAGGTTCCACGGCCGCCACACCGACGACGATTTCATCGCGCCAATGATGCGCAGGTACAGACGACGTACCGCCTTGTCGGCGTGGTCCTCCCCGAGCACCAGCCTCATTGAGCGCAGCAGGACAGGCATCGCGTCCAGCGTTGCCCGCACGTCGTGGCTGGTGGGCAGGCCCAGCTCGACCTGGCGGCCCACCAGCGACACGTAGTCATCGACATGGCGGAGCACCAAGTCTCGAACATCTCCCCTCTGCGCGCCCGTGATGCTGCGTGATGCCTCGAGCAGCATCGTCTTGATTTGCCGGGTTTCCTGTGCCAACGACAGTCTCGTCGTCATGGAGGATGTCGTCGTCATGGAGGATGCCGTCGTCTTGGAGGATGCCGCCTCCAGTGTCTTGCCGCCGCCGCCGCCCACACTACTGCTGCTGCCCATGGAACCCAGCCAGCCGGGAAGCCGGATGGTATCGGAGAACCAGTCCGAGAGGTCCTGGAGAGTTCTGGAAACCTCATCACGCTGCCTCCGCACACGCGCCGTCGATGGCGGCTCCCACTCGATCCTGTCCAGCCTTTGCCTGTAGTCCAAGATGACGAAGCCCCAGACGGTCAGCGGGTTGGGCTGCAGCCGGTACACGTTGACGCTTGTGAGCTGGCGTTTGCCCGTGCGGCGGCGACACTCGAGCGGTCCGGGCACGAAGGAGAGGCAGCGCCGGGGGGGCGACGTGGAGCGGACGCATTTGCCGAGGCGGGCGGGCGCATCGTGCCAGAATCGATTGAATGCCTGCTGAACGACTGCGTCGGTGACCCACATGGCATCACCCGAGGGAGTGTAGGTCCCGAGATCAACTCATTGATGAGACGTCAAGTAGCTTAATAAGCTGTCATTCAACTTGATAAGCTTCTTAAGCTGTCAACTAGCTTAATAAGCCAGATAAGGTGTCAACTAGCTTAATAAGCCATCACTAGATAAGCTGTCAAGAAGCTTGGCGATGTGAGGAAATATCACTTCTCCAGTATTGTCGACTTGTCCAGTTCGTCGACTTGTCCAGTTCGTCGACTTTCCTGTCAAAATGGATCACGGGTTCGAGCCGCTCAAGAATGATCTCCTGCTTCGTGCAGCCAAGGGTGCGCACCCCCCAAACAGACTCCATGACATCCGGCTCACACAAACGTGCCTGCGTCTCTCACCCAGGCGAGCAGGTTGAACGGCCGCCCATATGGATCATGCGGCAAGGTACGTACGGACGCGTCCTCGCTCGAATTACTTGGCTCAGCTCACCAACAACAACAAAACAACGTGGCCACAGCCGGCCGCTACCTGCCCGAGTACCACCAGGCCAAGGGCACGCTCGACTTTTTCGAATGCTGCCGCGACGCACAGGTCGCCTCGACGCTGACGCTCCAGCCAATCGATCGGTTTGGCGGGCTGCTCGATGCCGCCATCATCTTCTCCGACATCCTGGTCATCCCGCAGGCCATGGGCATGACGGTCGAGATGGTCGACAAGAAGGGCCCGCACTTTCCGCGGCCCCTGCGCGACCCGGAAGACGGGCAGTACGGCGACGTTCTCGCGCGCCACGTCGACGTCTCGGCGGAGCTCGACTACGTGTACAAGGCCATCACGCTGACGCGGCGGAAGCTTGCCGGCCGCGTGCCCCTGATTGGCTTTTGCGGCGCGCCGTGGACCCTGTTCTGCTACATGGTGGAGGGCGGCGGGACGAAGCTGTTCATCAACGTCAAGACGTGGATATACAAGTACCCGGCGGCGACGAAGAAGATGCTGCACAAGATCTCGGAGCTGTGTGTTGAACACCTGGCCTTGCAGGTGAAGGCTGGGGCACAGGTAGGCACAAAAAAGGATAAAAAATCATCACGAGTTACTGACGAGGTCATATATATATAGGCGGTCATGGTGTTTGACTCGTGGGCAGGCGAGCTCTCTCCGGACTCTTACAAGCAGTTTGCGGAACCATATCTTGGATACATCTCGGCCCACCTCCCAGCGAAGCTCGAGTCGATGGGTCTCGATCGCGTGCCCATGACGGTGTTCCCCAAGGGCGCCTGGTTCGCGCTGGACTCGGCCTGCGACCTCGGCTATGACGTGGTCGGCCTCGACTGGCTGCGTGACCCCGCCGAGGCGGTCGAGATCCGCGGCGACCGCAGAGTGGTGCTCCAAGGCAACGCCGACCCGGGCGTTCTGTACGGGACGAAACCGGCGATAACGAAGGCCGTGGAAACCATGGTGGATGGGTTCTGGCGGGGGAGGAAACAGGGATGGATCGCGAACCTTGGTCACGGTATGCCGGATGTGTTTATTCATGTTCAGTTGGGAACCAATGCTAATTTTCCTGCCATATAGGTATCACGCCCGGGGTCGACCCAGACAATCTGCGATTTTACTTGGAGGAGATTCGGCGTCTGGCGAGCAACTGCTGAGTCACCACCCGAGCAAGCCATTAAAGAGTCTTGGTCAACCAGTAGTAGTATTAGTAGTAGTGGTAAGCCCAACCCCGGGTATCAAACCAATGGACCAAGATACATAGAAGGTCTCAGTTTTTCCTCAGTAGCCACTGCTTCCCCTTGGCAGCAAAGCCGAGCATGGAGTCGGGGCCGTCAAAGACGATTGTCGGCGCAGCGTCGGCCTCGTGGTCGCAGAAGACGTTGCCTGCGCCGCCGCGGCCCCAGTGCTGGATTGCAGGGCCAGATCGCCTGGGCACCCTATGTATGCATGGTATGGGTCAGGAGAGGATAGAGAAGAGGATGGGAAACCAGGAGCGAGCACATACGCTTGCACGTCCTGCCAGAGCCGCGTCTCGGCCGGGTCACGGTTGCGGGCCATGTTTCCGGTGCCGCCACGACCGGTGGTGACGACTGGCGTTCTGAGGACTGGCGTCTCGAGGTCGTGCGGTGTGAGCTTGGGATGCTGGGCTGGTGAGATGTTGCCGGCGCCGCCGCGGCCGTGGGATGCAAACTGGGTCGACATTGCTGTTTCGCTCCAAGAGATTGGTAAAGAGGCAAGACATGGAGAGGACAGGATGGCATAGATATATCGATTGTCCTTTCGGGTCGGGTGACCTTTACGCACGAATGCATCATCCTTGGATAGATATAACATAATGTAATAAAACACCAGGGCAATTGCCATTGACTAAAATTGCCATTGACTAAAGGAAACGCAAAGAAACGTAATAGAAACTGTGCACGTGCGCAGGCTGAAAGACCATTTGGTCGCCTGACGAATGCGTCATGCCAGGGCGCCGGCCATTTCATATTGGCCTTTGTTTGGTACGTGGAACAATTGTTTCACGTCTTGCACGCATATAGGTGTTTTTGTGAAATAAATCTTCAGTCTATCGGGTCTTGGCCATCATCTCGTGTTGTGGATATCGAGAACGATGATATCCTGGGCGCCCACCTTGGTCAAGTCGTCCATGACCAGCGCAATCTCCTTCTTGGACACCATGACGCTGACGGCCACCCAGCCGTCGTCGTCGAGCGACGTCACGGTCGGCGCACGCTTGCCCGGGGTGATCCTGGTGGCGTGCTGGAGGCGGTCGCGAGGGACGTTGTACTGGCAGAGCACGTACTTTTGCGCCGTGATGACGCCGCGGATGCGCGACGCGATCAGCTCCACCAGGTCCGGGTTCGAGGGGGACCGCGACTTGATCAGTACGGCTTGCGACACGACCACGTCGTCGATGGCCTTGAGGCCTGCCGCGCGCATCGTCTCGCCGGATTCTGCGCCACGACTGTGAGAAGACGAAGAAGAAGAGAAGGAGAGAGAGAGGACAAACCAACTAGGTCGACAATGGCGTCGGCAACTCCCAGCGCGCATGCCGCCTCAACGCTCCCGCTCAGCTCCACCACCTTTGTGCGCAGCTTTTCTGGAAACGCATCGGCGCTGCCGCCAGTCTCGAGCCTGGCAAAGTGCTCGAGCGTCAGGTTCGGAAAGCTGGTGCCAATGGTCTTGCCCACCAGGTCGCTCGTGGTGGCGCAATCCCCCCGCTGAGGCACCTGCACCTGCAACTTGCAGGCGCCAAAGCCGAGCTCCAGCACCATCTCGCAGCCCGCCACCTTGACGGAGCTGGCGCCGTCGTTGCTGTTGTTGTTGTCGTTGTGGTTGTCGAGTGCCCGCCGCGTGCGGTTATAGGCGCAGACGCCGGCGTCGTGCTCCCGGACTTGGTCCCAGCCCGTGATGCCCAGGTCGACGCGGCCCTCGCCCACAAAGGTTGGGATGTCGGCCGCGGGGAGGAAGACGAGCGCGATGGGCAGGTTCTTGACGAGCGCAATGTCGAGACGGTTCTCGGGCCGGAACTGGATGTCGGCGCCCTCGAGGAGGCGCAGGGTTGCCTGGTTCAGGCGGCCCTCTGGGTGGGCGACGTTGGATTAGCAACGACGTGCGACCTGGCAGACGGGTTCAAGAGGTGGACGGACGTACTCTTGGGCACGGCGAACAGGAGCCGACCCTCGAGGCTGACTGGTTAGGATAGAGATTAAAGTACACGCGGCGATTCGAGCGGTACTCACTGGTTCACCAGATCCATGGGGACAAGTATATGTATATATATGTGTGTATATAAATCGGTGACGATGATAGGTATCCACAGTCACTCGCTCACTGCACGATGGCAATGACTCTTGATTGCTCCCGCCCCGCTCGCCACTAGGGAGAAAAAATGATGCCGACAACGGGATCCGGTTCGGGGACGATGTGTGGACAACAGTGGGGGTTCATTCCCGGGTCATCGAAGCATCATCAAACTTTTTTTATTCTTTTGATGACGAGCATAATGAATAAACACTTCGATGACTAATCAGAATTATTAGATAATCGGTTTTCTATTATTAATACAACTCAAGCATGACGTAATCGCATCCACCGCTTCCGACAACTGTTGCAACTAATAATCAACTCCCCTCAACTTCACTCACTTCCATCACGGTCTGTACCGTCTCACCGCACAGGCATAAAATCATGGCGACTTCTCCGGCCGTCTCTGCCGCTTATCGGGTGTGTCTTGTGCCCGCTGCTGCCAATGCCGTTATTAACAAGCTCGTCCCGCGTGTTGGCAGGCAGTCATGACCCCCATCAGCCTCGTCTCATTTCTCATCTCGCTCGCGCTGATCGACGTGCGATACACGGCCGCGCGCGCAGCTTCGCCCGAGAACAAGGTCCCCGTGTGGCTGCGCCGTGTGCTTTGCCCAAAGCACAGCAGCGCCGGCGGCCCTGAGCCTTGCCCGCCCCGCCGAAACGCCGACCAGGACGGGACCGAGGCATACTACCACTCCAAGCAACGCGAGCTCATGCGCCTCGAGGCCGAGGGCGCATTCCGCATCCGCACCGCCGTTGCCGTGGCGCTGGGCCTGCTGGCCCTGGCCCTGGCGGTGGCCTTGACGGTGGCGGCACTGTTCCTTGCGCGATTTGCGCTGCGGGTTGCCTATCGCGCAGTCGCTGGCAGCACCGTGGCGTGACGGTGCCGTCAGCACACGCCCATCTGGGATCTGGGGGCCATTGCATAAACCCAAGGTTGTTCTGTTTGTATGGGCTGGACGGATCATCTGCATGTTTGTTTTGTCATGTCTAGGCGAATTCTACATTCTGTAGCTTAGTTGCCTCCTGCTCTGGGCTATCATGCATCTCCTGCTTGACTTTTCTTGGTCTTCTCCTTCACCTTCTTCTTCTTCTCTTTCACTTTCTTCTCCTTCTCCTTCTCCTTCTTCTCCTTCTCCTCCTTCTTCTTCTTCTTTTCTTCTTGTCGTGCCACTTCTTTCTTGTACTCCGCCTTGCGGGCCGCTATCATGGCATCGAAGCGCTCCCACGTTGGCACCACACCGACGCCCCCGACAAGAAACCACAGCGAGCGTGGAATGCGTTCCTTGGCATGCTGGTTGCGGGACAGGTCCATCGGCACGTGACGTGGCGGGATCTCGGGATCAAGGGTCTGTCTGATGTCTGATGGACTTGGTCTGATGGCCGGAATGGCGTTCCACACAAAGGATGCACTCCCGCTTGCACAGAAACTGAAACACTGCATCTCAAGCAGGAGGACGACACAATGCAGGGGCGTGGCACTTTTTCCTTTTTAAAATTGTCGGTGGTGAACACAAGATCAGCCACCACGATTCACAAACGGTAAATTCGTCAAATAATCGCATACATAGTCTAGTTATTATCCAAAAGTCCAGGCTCATCCCATGTGCATGCGCTCCTCGACACCCCCCCAGTAGACTGCCGGACGGGGCTCGAGAATGCCAAGCTCGTTGGCAAAACTCTGCCGCTCCTCCTCGAGATCCATGACGCTGCTGGCGGTCATGCCTGGGGATGATGACATGACGGTGGCCGTGCCAGGGCTCACGGGCGAGTAGATTGCCCGGGCACGTGTGGTGGGCGAGGCAGCTGCCGACGAGCTTGCCGACGAGGACGCAGCAGAGGAGGAGCGGTGGCGGGACGGAGAGCAGAAAGAGAATCCCGTGATGATGTCGAGGCGAGTCATGGCCGAGAGAGGTGAATCCATCTATGTATGTGTATTATATATATCAAGACCAAACGATCGACTGGGCGGATATCAAGGTATCAAGAAGGGCAGGACTCGAGGTGGTTGGGGATGCTGTGGTATATATATATATATAGATAATGTATCTGTATCTGTATCTGTATCTCGTATCTTGTTATCTTGTATCTTGTATCGTATCCTGAGGCCAAAAAAGTGCCGCGAGGCAACGAAAAGTCTGACGGGCGATGATGGAGGAATGAAAATCCTGAAAATATGAAAAGGCACAGCCTTCGGATCGGTTTTTTTTTCGTAAAAAAGAGTAAATCCAACGATGGCGAAGCGATCGGGTCTCCCAGAGGATAAATCGAGAGGGGAGAAAAAAAGGGTCTGATCTTTAATACTTTCGAGTTTACGGTTAGACATGTGAAACGATCGCTCCACGACCTACAGCCATCGTTTCACGTTTCACTTGTCATTGCCAGGACTGTAATATGAGGATGTTGAACCTTGGTGTTTGATGCAGGCATAGGCCACGTGATCGGGCCAATAATATTATAATGTACTCATATCACGTGACTTGTTCAAAGATACCGTATATATTATGTTTTTCTATCGCGAAATTTTTATATTGGGTTTATACTGGTTGAACGACAGGTCTTGTGTTATTAGTTGAGGCCTCGGTCGCATATCCATCCGTCTTATATATTTATACGGGATTGTATATTCATACCTACAGACACACTTTCCAACAAAAACCAGCGCATTCAAGGACTCCCTGGGATGGATGCTCGCAGAAATGGAGCAAATGAATTACAAATAGATAAAGGCTCCCAGACCCCAAAGTACCCTTTCTATCCATCCATCTCGGACAACGTCTCATCTACATATCTCCGTACCTGTGCGACTGCCGCTGCGACCGTCTTATCGTGGCGCTCCGCCGAATGCTCTCCGCCCACACCGAGTCGTCGAGAATCCCGCGCATCTGAGCCGGGCTGACCGAATCTCGGCGCTGGCCGCCGCCCGGCCCGGACTCGTAAATCTCAAAGTCGAAGGCGGCCGTCTCGTTGACCGGTGACATGCCGCCCAGCCGCGGCATGCTCAGAGGATGCTGCGGATGCTGCGGCTGCTGGGACCGCGCCCCCGCATCACTGCCTGAAGCGCTGGCCGCTCGTGACCGCGACGGGCTGTCAGCGTGCGCCGGTCCCTGCGGGACAGGCCTCCGTCTGATGCTGTGCGTCCATGTCGGGATATCGCCCTGCGCCTGGCCCTGGCCCTGACCCTGGCCCTGGCCTTGGCTCCGGCTCCGGCTCCGGCTCGGGCCCGGACCTGGGCTCGCGCTCGCGCTCGCGCTCTTGCCCTGGCTCTTGGCCTCGTCGCCGTCGTCGTCGACCAGGATATCTGGAATGTCAAGCTGCGGGATCTGCGTCATCCTGCCAGACTGCTTCATTTCGAGATGGCGCTTGAACTGGCGCGTGTAGTACAGTGTGTCGAAGAAGCCAAGCACCACACGTCTCCGGACCTCCTCCTCGACACGCTGCAGCCGGGCTCGCCGTCGCAAAAACTCCTCGAGCCGCAAGCTCTTGCTATCGCTGATGATGTTGTAGTGCGCGAGAATCATGAGCACCGACGTAAACGAGATGCCCCGGTCCGGGTCCGCCGACACCATCACCTCCTCAAAGAAAATGTTGAACCGCCGGCGGCGCTCGCGCACCTGCTCGACGTCGATCTGGGAGAGCCGGGCCGAAAGCTTCCGAAAGTCGATGCCGTGGTCCGTCGGTGACGATTGCCCTCGCGGGCCCAGCGCGTTCATGGGCTGCCTGGGCGTCACCTTGTCGCTGCGCGAGTCCTCGAGTATCTGCCGGACCGAGTCCTCGTGGTCGTAGATGCGCATCTGGAACACGCCCGAGAGCTCGCCGAGAAGGCGAGGGAACGCCTCCTTGCTGATGAAACCGGTGCCGGCGGGATCAACGCTGCGCCAGGCCTCCTTGAACCGGCGGATCTCGTCTCTATCGACCACGGCAAGCCCGCTGGACCGCTGGTACACGTAGCTGAAGCTCTCGTAGATGAGCGAGACAAACAGGTTGACAAAGATGTACATGCTGATGAGGTTCCAGGCGATGAACAAGGCGCGCGCCCACTCCTTGCTGCCGCAGTCGCTCTCGAAGAAATCCTCGTCCGCCACGCACAGCGGCGCCTCGATGGCGGCGAAGTCCTCCATGATGGCGTTCCAGCCTTCGCCCACGCTCATCTTGAAGAGGAGCAGCAGCGCGTTGGGCACGGTGCGGAAGTTTGCCGACCCGCTGGTCTCGGCCCCGAAGCGCGTGAGCCCAAACGCCTGCACCATGAGGATGGCAAAAAAGAGGAAGAAGACGAGCCACGTGGCAAGCAGGTTGCCGATCGTGGTCAGGCTGGCGGCCGCCGTCTTGAACAGCTGGTCCAGCGCGTCGTTGCGCGGAATCAGGAGCAGCACGATGGCCACGAGGAAGAACTTGTTGAGCTGCACGTACGCCTCCGGGTCGTTGTTGATGATGAGCAGCGCCACCGTCGACACGAACGCGCCCGTGACCACAACCAGCGAGTACAGGTCCCAGGAGCTCCGCCGGAACCGCGTCCAGCCGAGGCCAACGATCCGGACGCCAATGTTGAAGGCGAACACGAGCGTGCAGAGGAGGAAGAGGAAGCTCCGCGTGTCGGTCCAGACCTGCGGCTCCGTCTCGTGCTCCGAGAGCAGGAGCACCAGGTGGAACACGAGCACGCCCGTCGTGGCCAGATACCAAAGACCCTTCTTCTCGATGGCGCGCTTGTGGCACCACTTCTTCCACGTCTTCTCCGAGTCGTCGTACGAGCTCTTCGAGGGCGAGATCTGCCGCAGCAGCTTGCGCAGCTCGAGCCAGGACCGCTGCTCGGCCGTGAGGAAGGCGACGCCTGTCTGTTCCGTATAGTTGCGCATAAAGACTGAAATGAACAGCGTGAGCACGAAGATGGTGGCCAGCAGGTTGAAGACCACGAAGAACATGGCGTTGCCCTGAGAGCTGAGGTCCCGCGGCTGGAACCCGCGCCCGACGATGGCCTGGGTCGCAAACGAGACGTCAGTCCAGCCTTCCTGGCTGACGATCTGGAAAAGGATGAAGAGGGAGGCGGCAAAGTCATCGAAGCTGAAGAACGGGTTGTCGACCACGCGCGGCGCCAGGACCGGCCAGTTATCGCTGAACGGGTTGCTGCTGTACTCCCCAAAGCACTGCGTGAGCTCGATGATGCCGTCTGACCCGTCGTTACAGGACAGCAGCTTGCCGTTGAAAAGGTTGAGGCCGTAGATTGCAAACGGGATCAACAGCGAGATGGACACCAGAGCAGCCTATCCAGAAGACACATACATACAGACATACATACATACATGTGTCAGTTGGTCTTGAGATCTTGGGGAGAGAGGGAACAAACAACCTACGCCGCATAGCTTCCACCACCCGACGATGATGAGGTCGTGGAACGTGTCTCGTGCGCTCTCGCTAACGTTGAGCAGACGCAGCGCGCGCAGCGCTTTGAAGGCGCCGATGGCCCTCGAGACGGACCCGCCGTAGGCAAAGAGCGTCATCACGTTGGCCCACAGCGTCACCAGCACAATGCCGTCGATGATACCCCACGAGCTGCGGTAGTAGGCGTTGGGCGTCCACAGGAAGCCGTCGGCGATGAGCTTGATGGCGGTCTCGACCGTGAAGATGCCGGCAAAGACGAGATCCATGATGACGTACCAGTGTATGGCATCCTTGCCCTCGACCTCGCGCCGCCGCTTCTGGTACATCGGGGTCGTGATGCAGGCCAGCACCACCATGGCCACAATGGCCGCGTAGATGAAGGCCGAAAAGGCGTACCAGGCCATCTTGTTGGGCGCCACGCCGTCGAACCGCTCGGTCCCGCGGCCGGGCCCAACCAGCTTCTGGCAGGCGCGACGGATCGCGTTGTTGGGCTTGAAGATGAAGAGGGAGTTGTTGTAGGACCTGTGGCGGGCGAGATACTCGCGCTGGGCCCTGCGCCGTGCGTTTGTGGCCGACACGGCATCGCGTGCCATCTGGCGCGGGTCGAGGTTCTCGTTGCCCTGCGTGTTGAGCCGGAAGCTCGAGTAAAACGGATTCGGGTCGTTGCTGCCCAGCACGGCTCTGAGACGACCCCAGAGTGCCGACATGACTCCCGGCCGGACGTCTCCGGCCTTGGCCCCCGCCATCGACATGCCCGTGGGTTGCCGGTCCTGCTCGGCGGGGTCCAGCTGGTCGTCGAGAAACTCGCGCACCACGGCGTCCTTGAGCAGCATTTCCATCATGGCGGACCCATAGTCCAGGGGGTCCCTCCTGCGGCGCGTCTTGGCGAACTTGAATATCGACGACAGAGCCATGTTCCCCGACGACTTGCCCAGCTCCTTTCTCTGGAGAAACATCTTGACCTGCTCCAGCCGCTTCTCGTCCTCCGACACGTCAAAGTTCTCTTGGATGACGGCGATAAACATGTTGACGAGAATGAAGAAGGCCAGGACGAACCAGCCGATGAGGAAGACGACCCCGACAAAGGTGGTGCCGTAACCGGTAGTGTACGACTTGACCGTGTACAGGATGTCGGTCCAGTTCTCGCTCGAGAAGATCTGGTACATGCCGAGGAACGAGTTGTAGATGGAAAAGAATGAGATGCGGTTGAAATTGCCGTCATCGAACTGGGGGATCTCGCCGCGAAAGAGCTGCACGGCAAAGATGGCCATCAGGAAGGTGATGAGGAAGACGAAGAGCATCAGGTTGCCGATACCGGTGGCGTTGCCCAGCACGAGCAGGATGAGCTTCTGCGTCACAGGAACGGCCATGACGATGCGGTAGGCCCGGAGGGACTGGAACACGGTGAGCCAGTTATAAGGGTCCCCCGTGTGGCGGATGGGGGGGATGAGGATGACGGTGGTGATGAGTGCAAGCCCGAGGTCGGCGAGGTTGCGGTAGCTGCGATGAAAGTGCCTCCAGTCGGCGGCGAAGCGGATCATGATCTCGACATCGAGCATCAGCGTGACGGCGAGCTCGGCGCCATCGATAAACTTGCCCGTGGAGGCGCTCATGTCTGCGTCGCGAAAGCACTGGGCCAAGAGGCCGAACGAGATGAGCACGACCCAGAACCAGGACGTCTTGTCGTACAGCTGCTGGAGCATCGAGACCCTCTTTGGCCTCAGCTCCTCGTCTTCGTTGTGGTCGCCCCGATCGACGGTGAAGGCGCTGGCCTTGCTCTCTTCGCGGATGACCTGGAAGGACGACGTTATGACGGCGATGAGCAGGTTGGTGAGCCAGAGCATCATGACCATGATGCCAGCGCCAAAGAACAGCGCTGCGGGCGGATAGTCGGATTCGATGGTGTAGTACATGAGATCGGACCACGTGTTGGCGCTCATGATGACAAAGACGAGCTCGATCGAGTGGAGGATGTTGTCGAAATTGACGGTGCCGTTATAAGGGTTGTCACCTTTCAGGCAGAGAGATCCGCGGGGACACAGATGGCCTTTGTGCGAGGGACTGGCCTCGACCAGCATGGCGAGCGAGGCCGGCTCCGTCGCGATGACCCAGGGCCGGGGCTCGCCCGTGACGACGTCGAGATGGCCACCGCAGAACTGGAACTGGTTGACGAAGGCGGCTGTTCTGTTGAGCGGGTCGGCAGGGTCGGGCCACACGCACTGCCTGCTGAGACTGGTCTTGAAGCTCTGGACGCCGATGATGGCGAATAGGAGCCAGAAGAAGCTGATGAGGAAGGCCACCCGCACAAGCAGAGGCGCCGCTTTTTTCAGGCTCCGCAGGATGATCTGGACAGACGGGTCAGCACGTGGGAAGAGGAGGAGGAGGAGGAGGAGGAGGAGGAGGAGGAGGAGGGGGAGGAGGAGGAGGAGGAGGAGGAGGAGGGGG
>JAOYNU010097463.1:0-42060 GCA_026745395.1 Tympanopsis confertula | reverse complement strand
AGAGAAGCTAACCGAAATAAAATACTATATAGAAACTAAAATAGAAATAAGGATAATAGTAGTAATAAGGATAAAAAAAAGGCGACGATAAGAAGTCCTATATACCTAATAATAAAGTAAGTATAATATACTACTATTACGGCCGATAAGGTTATAAGAAGTACGAATACTATACTACTAAGTATAAGGATAGTACCGATTTACTAGATAATAGTATAAAAAAGCCTTCCGGTAACTCTAGGGGTACTACTAATAAGAATACCGATAATAATAAGGAGATAACCTACTATAAGTATAAATAGAAAAAGTACTTAAAAAAAGATTATTTATAGAATAATATAGTATAATTATAGGGCTAAACTATAAAAGAACTATAAGGTATTAACTTTAAGATTAATATAAGTATTTAAGGGGGAGGATTAATTAATTAGGCCGTAATAGTACTTAGTTATATAGTCCTAAAGTAAGATAAATTAAAGCTTTAGATATTCGATACCGGCTAGGATATCTATATTACGAATAGTATAGTAATTATTATAGAAAGTATAGCGAAGCGACTCCTAGAAAGTTATAATTTTATAACTAGTAGCGGGATAGTCGTTATTACCTACTCGTATATAGTATTTATTATAATAGTAGAGGAGAGAGAGAAGTTTAAAACCCCTATAAGCCTTTTAGATATTATTATAGTACCGAACTTCCTATATTATATTATATCCGGTAAGAAGTAGTACTAGAGAGGTAGTAAGCTAATTAGCTTTAATATCCTCGTTTCGAATAATATAAAAGTAGTATTAGTATCTAAAATAAACTTCTAGGTTAATAGGTATTTAGAAAGCTTTAAATTAAGTAAAGCTATACTAGAAGAAATAGTAATAATTAGCTTAAGTATTTATATAGTAAATAAAGAGGAATAAGACCTTATATTTATAAACCGAGAAGCGGAGAAAGTCTAATTTATTTATAGAAAGCTTACCTATCCTAGACTAAATATACTAGTAATAATTTATAAGTATACCGATATCGAGGAACTAAACTAGATAATTTTATATAAAATTAAGCGATTAGCCGAAGAGATAGCTTATTTAGTATACGATAAATCGAAATCTCTAAAGTATACCTTAAAGTACTAATAAGAGAGGGAGAGTATCCTAGGAAAAGGTTTAGTATTAGATATATCGTTAAATAAACCGGTAAACCTATTTAGAAAATATATAATTTAAGTCGTAGATAATACTTCTAGGTAATAGAAAATTAGTATTACTAGTACTAAAATAGAAGCGGCTAAAGAGGTCTTAACGATCTTAAAGACCTTCTTAACCGAAATAGAGATTTTACTAACCTAAATAAAGTATAATAATAGAACGGATATTAGTATTAGAATAATTAGCGAATATTACCGTAAAAGAGGGATTAGATTAGAACCTACTTTTATATACTCTTTAGAATAAGACGGTATTACTAAACTTAGGTTTAGAACGAGTTTTATAAGGACTCGGTTAATTATAATCGATAGAAAAATACCTTAGGAGTTTTAGCTTTAGGTACTAGAATCTTATATAGATTTAATTAATAATATAATTAGTAAAGTAGTAGTAGAAAATAAAACCCTAGCTAAGGTATATAAAGTATAGATTTACTATTATTAATTTTACTAATTACCCCTAGATTTTATTAGTAAAGTAGCGCCTTTATAGGCTAAATTAAAATTAGATTAGCTATAAATCCTAGGAAGTAAAGTAGTAGTTAGAGTAATTAATAATATAGGGGGGAAAGTAGAGGCTAGAGGCGAGTCTAGTATCCTCGTAGGATTCTAAAAGTATTATCTATATAAAGTAGCCCTAGAAGTAATAAAGAAGATCGTAGTTAGTAGAGATATAAAGTTTTACGAGGAACTCTAGGCTATTAACCTTATAAAGGTAATAAAGACTTTATACGCGTTTAGAACCTTTAAACTATAGTATAAGCCTATACTAACCCTAATACCTAATTAACCTACTCGCCGAGGGGGGGTTAGAGTTAGGAATAAAGAGATAGAAGATAATAATATAATAGCTAGCGACGAGTAGGTAGATTAGTATAAGAATAGCCTTTTTAATAGGGTATCTATTACGGATTAGAACCTAGAAGTATTCGAAGTATTAGATAAAATATTCGCTAATTTCTATACTAACGGGGTAGACCTAGATTAACTAAACTATTATACGGCGATAATAGGCCTAAACTACGAATAATAGCTAAAAGTATACGATACCGAATTAAAAATACTAACTAATTATAGGACGTTCTACTTCTAAAATAACTTTAAGAATATTAATACTATCGATAGTAAAATAATATATAAAATTAAATACGATACCGATAGTAAGATTATTAAATATAAAATACGAATAGTAATAAGAGGTTTCCGGTAGCGAGTAGGGGAGGACTTCGATAACTACTATATAAGTATAGCTAAATTAGTATTATAGAAGATCTTTTTAGTAATAGTAATAGCCCTAAACTAGAAGAAGATTTAAATAGATACGGTTAGGGTATACCTTCTAGGGGACTTTTACTATATAATCTATATACTAGTACTACCTTAGATCTATCGGTATATAGTAGAGAACCCTAAAGAAGCTAAGAAGTATAATTACTATAAGGATTAGAAAATTATAGAAGTAAAGAAACTACTCTATAGTTTAAAGTAAACTAGATTCGAGTAATAGTAGAAGCTATATTCTACTTTAAAAAGTATAGGGTTTTACCTTAATTTATATAACTCTACTATATATACTAATACTAGTACCGACTTAAGCGATAAGAAGGGATTAATTATTATTAATACTTATATCGATAATTTTATTATAGCCGGGGTAAATAACTAAAGTCTAAAGACCCTAGTAGAGGATCTCTACTAGCGAGGTATTAAAGTAGAGGTAATAAGTATTCCGAAATAATACTTAAAAGTATATATCGTTAACCGATCGGATAGTACTATAAGCCTTATTTAAAATAAGTATTAGGGTACGATAATAGAACGCTACGAAGCGACTAGTTTTAACCCTATTTAATTACTAGGCCTAGAGATAATATAAAAGCTAGTAGACCTAGAAGCCGGCGGGGATACCCTAGATAACGAATCGGTAGTACTATTCTAGTTTATAATAAGATTAATCTAATATACTACTAATATAATTAGGCTAGATATCGTATATAATTTAAATATTCTAGATAAGGGTATAAAATAACTAAAAGTAGATTACCTAAAGTATATTAAAGTAGTACTAAAATACGGTATAGGATCGAAGTATCTAGGTATTACTTATAGCCTAGATTTCGATTATATTAATAATAATCTTAGTTTATACGGATACTACGATATAAATTTCGGGGCGCTAGATTCGAAGAATATAAGCGGATAGGTTATAATAATAGCTAGAGGCGCCGTTAACTAGGCCGCTAAGAAGTAAAAGATCGTTATTATATTAACTAGTAAAGCTAAATACGTAGTACTATTATCTATCGGCCGCGAGCTAGCTTATATTCGAAACTTCCTAGATAACCTAAGAATAGGGTTATTTTTAAAAGGGAGGCTTATCTACGTATATACTAATAGTAAAGTAGCTATAAAAATAGCCTCGAATCTAGAAATAACTAATTATACTACTTATATATATAAGTATTACTACTTTATTAAGTAGGAAGTAGCGGATTAGTACTTAGCGATTAAATTTACCCTAGGAACGGAGTAGATAGTAGATAGTTTAACGAAGTACTTAAGTAGAGAGGCCTTTAAAACGTTTATAAAATACCTAAGGATAGAAACCGTAATATAGTTACCTATAGGAGGTAATTACCTTTAAAGTTATTATACTAAGATTTATTTATTTAAGGGTACGGATAGACTAGATAATCCGGTAAGTATATATAACGAGAAATAATAAAGCTATTCGGAAATAGCTTTATAATACTATATCGGAAGCTAATTCCGAGGGGGAGTATAAGGATATAAGTATAACTAGGTAGATATTTTATACGTTTAAGGGCTAGCTAGTAATACCTAGGTATAACGCCGTATCTATAGTAGGCCTCCTAGGTAGATATCTACTATAATTAAAGAGTTTTATAATAGATTTAATTAAGTAACTATAATACGATTAATCTAGCGGTAGGGTTTAGTAATATCTAAGCCCTAACCAGCTGCAGTTAACTCCACGAATTCTCATAAGTAATACTTAAATACTTCGATCTTATATTATATTTTAGTATTACTTTAATATATTTTAAGTAACCTACCCTCGGTTATTTTATACCTTTAGCTAGAATATTTAAATTATACGCGATATCTAGCCTAATTATATTAGTAGTATACTAGATTAATCTTATTATAGACCGGAATAGTACTACCGATTCGTTATCTAGGTTATCCCCGCCGGCTTCTAAATCTACTAGCTTTTATATTATCTCTAGGCCTAGTAATTAAATAAAGTTAAAGCTAGTTATATCGTAGCGTTCTACTATTATACTTTAGTACTTATCTTAAATAAAACTTATAGTACTATCCGATTAGTTAACGATATATACTTTTAAGTACTACTTTAGAATACCTATTACTTCTACTTTAATACCTCGCTAATAGAGATCTTCTATAATACTAATTTAGCTATACTTATATAGTAATTATCGAAGTCCTCCCCTACTCGCTACCGGAAGCCTCTTACTACTATTCGTATTTTATATTTAATAATTTTACTATTAGTATCGTATTTAACCTTATATACTACTTTACTATCGATAATATTAATATTCTTAAAATTATTCTAGAAATAGAATATCTTATAATTAGTTAGTATTTTTTATTCGGTATTATATACTTTTAGCTATTATTCGTAATCTAGGCTTATTATCGCCGTATAATAGTTTAGTTAATCTAAGTTTACCCTATTAGCGTAAAAACTAGTAAATATTTTATCTAGTATTTTAAATACTTCTAGGTTTTAATCCGCGATAGATACCCTATTAAAAAGGCTATTCTTATACTAATCTACCTACTTATCGCTAGTTATTATATTATTATCCTCTATCTCTTTATCCCTAATTCTAATTCCTTTTTAGCGAGTAGGTTAATTAAGTACTTTTAGGGTTAGTATAAGCTTATACTACGGTTTAAAGGTTCTAATTATATATAAGGTTTTCGTTACCTTTATAAATTCGATAGCCTAGAGTTCCTCGTAAAACTTTATATCTCTACTAATTACGATCTTCTTTATTATTTCTAGGGCTATTTTATATAGATAATACCTTTAGAATCCTATAAGGATATTAGATTTACCTCTAGTTTCTACTTTCCCCCCTATATTATTAATTACTCTAACTACTACTTTACTTCCTAGGATTCGTATTTAATTTAACTTTAATTTAGCTTAGAAAAGCGCTATTTTATAGATAAAATCTAGGGGTAATAAGTAAAGCTAATAATAGTAAATCTATACTTTATATACCTCGGCTAGGGTTTTATTTTCTACTACTATTTTACTAGTTATATTATTAATTAGATTTATATAGGATTCTAGTACTTAAAGTTAAAACTCCTAGGGTATTTTTCTATTAATTATAGCCGACCGAGTCCTTATAAAAATCGTTCTAAATTTAAATTTAGTAATACTATCTTATTCTAAGGAGTATATAAAAATAAATTCTAATCGATTCCCTTTTCTATAGTAATATTTACTAATTACTCCGATACCGATATCTATTCTATTATCGTACTTTATCTAGGTTAGTAAAATCTTTATTTCGGTTAAGAAAATCTTTAAAATTATTAAGACCTCTTTAGCTATTTCTACTTTAGTACTAATAATACTAATTTTCTATTATTTAAAAGTATTATCTATAACCTAAATTATATACTTTCTAGATATATTTACCGGTTTATTTAACGATATATCTAGTACTAAACCTTTTCCTAGGATACTCTCTTTCTCTTATTAGTATTTTAAAGTATACTTTAGAGATTTCGATTTATCGTATATTAAATAAGCTATTTTTTCGGCTAATTATTTAATTTTATATAGGGTTATCTAGTTTAGTTCCTCGATATTAGTATACTTATAAGTTATTATTAGCGTATTTAGTCTAAAATAGGCGAGCCTTCTATAGATAAGTTAGACCTTCTCTACTTCTCGTTTTATAAATATAAGGTCTTATTCTTCTTTATTTACCGGATAAGTACTTAGGCTAATTATTACTATTTCTTCTAATATAGTTTTACTTAATTTAAAGTTTTCCGAGTACTTACTAACCTAGAAGTTTATTTTAAATACTAATACTACTTTTATATTATTCGAAAGAAGGATATTAAGGCTAACTAATCTACTACTTCTCTAGTACTACTTCTTACCGAATATAATATAATATAAGAAGTTTAGTATTATAATAATACTTAAGAAACTTATAAGGGGTTTAAATTTCTCTTTTTCCTCTACTATTATAATTAATATTATATACGAGTAAGTAGTAGCGACTATCCCGTTACCGGTTATAAAGTTATAACCTTCTAGGAATCGCTTCGCTATACCTTCTATAATAATTACTATATTATTCGTAATATAGATATCCGAGCTAGTATCGAATATCTAAAGTTTTAATTTATTTTACTTTAGGACTATATAACTAGGTACTATTATAGTTTAATTAATCGATCCTCCCCCCTAGATACTTATAGTAATCCTAGGGTTAATACCCTATAGTTCGTCTATAACTTAGCCCTATAATTATACTATATTATTCTATAAGTAATCTTTCTATAAGTACCCCTTTTATTTATATCTATAGTAGATTATCTTTTTATTATTACTAGTATTCTTATTAGTAGTACTTTTAGAATTACTAGAAAGCTTTTTTATACTATTATCTAGTAGATTAGTACTATTTTTATACTTAGTAGTATAATATTCGTACTTCTTATAGCCTTATCGGCTATAATAGTAGTACGTTATATTTACTTTATTATTAGGTATATAAGATTTCTTATTATCGCTTTTATTTTTATTTTTACTACTACTATTATCCTTATTTCTACTTTTATTTCCGTATAGTATTTTATTTCGGTTAGCTTCTATAATTAATCGTATATTCCTTAGTTATCGGTAATAATACTTTTTACTATTAATACTATTTTTTTTTATATAATTAAAGATTCGTATAGCCGGATAGATTTTGAACCTATCCGAGCTATACTACGATAAAAAAATATAGTAAGATATAATACCTTTTATCTTTAAAGCTTAATAACCGGTATAAATTTAATAAATTTTTATAATAAATTTTCGTAACTACGCTAAAGAAAACTAAGCCCCGAATAACCGGAACTTAATCCTTATATATCCGAAAGTCTCCTTATATATTACTATATAAGTTATACGGAAAACTCTATTACTACCGGCTATAAGAGGAGCCCTTATTAGTATAAAAGGAGGGCTTTCTCTTTTAAGATTTTATACTATCTTCTATTAGATTTAAATAAACCTATTTAAATACCTATAAACTTATTTAAATTACCTTTACTCGCTAATATAACGAAATTACCGGTTATTAAGAAGATCTTCTACCCCCTCCTCCTAAGGTTTATTATAAAGAATACTAAAATTATATTACTTATTTTTACTAAAGCCGATATCGATATTAGTAAATTAAATAACGAGGATTTATTTACTTTTCTAGAGAAAGGCTACGAGAAGCTCGTAGTAGCCGGCCTAATTAAAGTCGATATCGATAGGGTACGAAGCCTAGTAAAAGCTTTATAAGAGGATAATATCGTAGACGATATTAGAGTAAATAACTTCTTAGTAGATATAAATAATAATAAGTTTAATATATAGTTTACGTAGGTAGCTAAAGAAGATTAGGATAAAAGGTAATCGATATTATTTAGTAGGGTCGTCGGAGGGTATATAGGGCTCGATACGGTCGGAATTTAGTATAAGTAATAAGTTAGGTTACGTAGGGCTAGCATTTCTATCTATAATCGGTTTTAAATTAATAAAAAGATACGTTAATACTTTAAGCCTTTTAACGCCGTTACTTAGGGCAACTATTAATACTATAATTACTAGTTCTAGGTATCGACTAGTATAACCTTTTACTAAAGCTTTAGTATATACGTCTACGTTTATATTAAAGAGAGGTTAGTATTTAGCGAATATCTATTCTACTCTAATAATAAACTAGCTAGTTATTTCGTTATTTATTATTTTTAGGTTAATTACGTCGTCCTATATTATTATTCTTTTTTAGGTAAGTATAAATCTTATTATTATATTAAGTCTAGTCTATATATTATACGATAATTTATAGTAGGCGTAAGTATTATATAGCCTACTACTAATTATATTTAGAAACTAGGTTATTATATAAGCGTCTATTAATAGGCTTATATTAACTAGTTCTCCTTTATCTAAGTCGATCGAGATTATCCTAAAAGCCCTCTTAACTATTTACTTCTAGACTATCTAATTATTAGCTCCTATTAGTTTCTTTTCTTTTAGGTACTCGATCTTCTATTTCTTAATTTCTTTTATAGTAAATATAGCTTTTAAAATTACTTATTCGGTATTATTTAACTAATCCTCTACCTAAGAGTCGATACTTATTTCTAATAGTAATAGGTTCTATCTAAAGTAGGGGTTTCGATATAGTACTTCGTTACGCTATATATTCGGCTTATAGATATATTTAAGTACTACTTACTTATACTAGGTACAGTCATATGACAAAAGTCTTATAACAACCCCACCTACCCTACTTCTATCGTGATAGTAATACAACTACGGCCTCTACTTTAACTAGCTACTAATTAATTAAATACCTGATAAATCGAATAAAACTAGTACCGTATTAAAGGTAAAGAGAGGATTTACCTATAAGCTAACTAAGTACTAGAGAGCTACGATTTACGCTTCTATACGAGCTAGGGTACTAGTAGTATAATTAGTATAAAAGTATAGTTATAGTAGAAGTACGATCTATCGTATAGTAAAAAGAGAATAAACCGATAAAACGTATATATCTTTAGATTATTCTAGACGGAAAAAGAAACTATTAGCTTCTAATAGTAGATATATCTCTTTATAGCTTAAAAAAGACCTAAATTTAAGCTAGAAAGAGGTTATAGACTTATCCCCTATACGCTATAATTACCGTATAATTACGAGGTCTTTACTACTATATTTTATACGTAAATAGTATCGAATTATACGAATAATCCTTATAGCTAAAAACGCCTTTTAAAGATCTATCTAGGTATATTAATATCGATATAAAATAGAGGATTTACTAGCTATAAGTTATAGTTAAAGATTACCCCTAAATCTATAGCTTTCTAATACCCCCCTATCGGTTATACTAGGGATCTTATTCCGATAAATATTCGGTCTCTAACGTACTAAATTCAGCTAATCTATAGATATTTCGTAAGCCTAAATATAAATATAATAGGTATTATATCGAGTAATCTATTTACGTTAAGTCTATATAGTTAGTAATAGTATTTAGCTATATCTAGAAGGGTAGACGCTTACCCCTAGTAATTATAATACGAGATAAGACTTTACCTCGTAAAGAATATACTATAAATAGTTATATTAAAGCTCTCGAGGAAGCTTTAGTACCTAACTATACCCCTAGTACCTTTTTTTAGTAAGATAACGTACGTATCTATCTTTCTAGGCCTACGAAAGATTAGTTTAATCGTTACGGTATATAAGTTCTACTGTAGCTAGCTTATAGCCCCGATATAAACCCTATCGAATACGTATAGAAGAAAATAAAAAAGATCCTATATTTAAAGTATCCTTTTCTATATAAACTAAAAGATAACTTATATAATCGAAAGGTTTTCGAAGATACGTTATACGATACGTAGAACTCGGTTCTATAGTCTTTTATCGATAGACTTATTAATAGAATACCGAAGCGCGTAAAAGCACTCGCTAAAATACGTAGTTAGTATACTTATTACTAATCTATTAATCTTTATCTATCTATTATATATACTTTTATTTTAATTCTACTATTTTTTAGGTATAAAATCACTATTTTAATAGTAGTAGATATATATAGTGATATGTACTTAAGTAGGGTTATTGCAAGACTTTTATCGCATGACTGTAGTATACCTATACTAGGGGTTCCCTATATATCCTCTTATATCCTTCGGATACCTAGATATCCTCCGCTAATATACCTATATAATATACTAGTAGTACGATACTAGTTATCCCTATAGATTAATCTATTTTCTATCGTACTATTTCTAATATTTAGACGCGCTATTCGGTACTTATTATTATACCCTCTTCCGGGGCGTTCTAAACCGTACCGCTATAAAGCTATTATAATTAATTTCCTTTAACCTATATCTTCTTCTTATAAGATTATTAAGCTTATAACCTATAAGATTTAGTAGAGGTAACTATAACTAGTTAAAGCCTAGATATTACTAAACCCTACTACTAGATTAATCTTATTATAGTTATTTAATTAAATCTATCGTAAAACTCTTTAATTATAGTAGATATCTATCTAGGAGGCCTACCGTTAATACGGCGTTATACCTAGGTATCACTAGCTAGCCCCTAAACGTATAAACCACGATAGGCATAGTATCTGCCCAGCCGTACCCAATCCTTACATATTATTATATTAGTACCTAGACTTTGGGATACTATTTAGTTTCTACTATAGCTATATATTATAAATTAGATATAAAGTATTATACTAGCGCTATAGTTTTTCTATAATAATATCTAAATACTAAAACTCTTCGCGTAATATTTAATAGGCTATAACTAAAACCTCTTTATTATACCTCGGTATTTTAAAATAGTTAATCTTATTTATATATTTCGGATCTAGTAGTAGTATACTATATCGGAAGAAGAGTTCTAGGTTATTATACTATAATATAAGACTATAAGTAAAAAGTTAGGACTCGATAGATAACTTAATAGTATCGTCTATAGTAATTAGGTATCCCTCACTACCTTAAGAGAGACTTAGAAATCTAGTATTATCTATAGTATCGATTATAGAGGTCTCTATATTATAGATATTATAATATTATCGGTTAATATAGTTAATTAAAAGGTAAGTTATATAGTCTTATAATATTACCTATATTATTAAACTAATTACTAATAAATTACTATATATCGGGATTAGGAAGGCGGGTAGATTAGGGTCTATACCTACCTAGCGCGATACTTCGATATAAGCTAGCCTATAAGGTATCCACTTTCTCAACCAGAATATCGTCCCCAATCTCTTCTGGTGACTTGAATATCAAGCCCTAAGTTATTCTATTTTGAACCCGAGAAGTATTAGCTGTTGGATAATCAACTATTTATGGGAATTTTGAAGCTTATGTTGGGATAATATACGGTTATACGTAATACTTTTACCCTAATATTACGAATATTAATTTTTACTTATTTAATTAATTCTATAAAACTCTTTAATTATAGTAGATATTTATTTAGGAAACCTATAATAACTTATTAGTAGGGTTTAGCTATCGCTAACTATCCCTAATTAATAGTATAATATCCTCTTAGGTTACCTTTTATATATAATATTTTTATACTCCCTTTCGGAATTAGTTTTCGATATAATATTATAAAACTATTCTAATATATTTACTTTTTATACTCCCCGATATTAACCTATTATCTAATCCCCCTCCGGGTAATTATTCTTTCCCTAAAAGTACTTCGATTACTATTTCTATTTTTAGGTATTTTACGAAAGTTTTAAAACCTTTTCTTCTTAGGTATTTTATTAATTTATCCGCTATTTATTCCGTTTTTAGTATAAGTTTAATTATAATATATTAATCTACTACTTCTTATTTAATAAAATAATAATACTTAAGTATATAAGTAATTCGGTTTATAGTTTCCGGGTTCGAGGCTATTTTTATAGCTACTTCGCTATTAGTATATATATAGATAAATCTCCCCTTTAATAATAACCCTATCCCTAGGTCCTCTAGAAAATTTCGTATTTATAATATTTTATAACTAATAAAAAATAGTACTATATATTCTATTTCGCTAGTTAATATAATAATTATTTTTTATTTCCTAATAGCCTAGTTAATAGCTCTTCTAGCTATTATTACGACTTATCTACTCGTATTTCTTAAGTTTAGTACTCCGAAATTAGTATTATAGTATTTTTATAGCCCTAGATTATTATCGATATAATTAAATTCCGGGCTATAAGTAATACCTAGACGTTTTAATCCTTTTCCGTATTTTAATATAGTCTTTATATACTTAAAATAATCTATCCTAGGCTATTTAATACCTCTAGTTAGGATATTTATATTAAATATAATATTAGGTCTAATTATATTAGTAGTATATTCGATTAACTATAGTATTAAGCGGAATAAGGTAGTTAATTCGTTATCTACGATATCGCCCTTTAACTCTAAGTCTACTAGTTTTTATATTACTTCTAGCCTTAATAATTAAATAGGGTTAAAATCGATTATATCGTATTACTCGATTATTTTATCCTAGTATTTATCCTAAACGAGGTTCGTAGTACTATCCGACTAGTTAACGATACGTATACCTAAGTACTACTTTAAGATACTTATTAGTTTAATTTTAATACTTTACTAGTATAGGTCTTTAGTTAGGCCTTCTAGTCCCTATATATTTAAAATAACTATAATAAAGTCGTCGATATAGGTATTAATAATAACTAATCCTTTATTAGTAAAGAAGTCGGAGCTAGTATTAGTATATATAGTAGAATCGTATAGGCTCGGGCGAAACCCTATATCCTTTAGGGTAGTTCGTAATTTTTATTACTACTCGAAACTAGTTTATTTTAGGCTATAGAGTAGTTTCTTTACCTCTATAATCTTCTAATCTTTATATTATCTATACTTCTTTACTTCTTTAGGGTTCTTTACTATATACTTATAGACTTAAAGGGGTATTAGTATATAGATTATATAGTAGAAGATTCTTAAAAAGTATACTTTAACTATATTTATTTATATCTTCTTTTACCTTAGGGCTATTACTATAGCTAGGAGAATTCTCTACGATACTAATTTTACTATATTTATATAGTAATTATCGAAGTCTTCTCCTACCTATTATCGGAAGCCTCTTACTATTATTCGTACTTTATACTTAACGATTTTACTATCGGTATTATACTTAATTTTATTTACTATTTTACTATCGATAGTATTTATATTCTTAAAACTATCTTAAAAGTAGAATATTCCTCTATCGGTTAGTATTTTTAGTTTAATATCGTACGCTTTTAGCTAGTATTTACGATCCGGGTTTATTATTACCGTATAGTAATTTAGTTAATCTAGGTCGGTTCCGTCTACGTAGAAATTAGTAAATATTCTATCTAATATATTAAATACTTTTAGGTTTTAATCTACGATATATACCCTATTAAAAAGGTTATTCTTATACTAATTTAGCTACTCGTTACTAGTTATTATATCGTTATTTTCTTTATCTTTATCTTCTACTCCCCTTTAGTAAGTAGATTAATTAGCCGCTTTTAGGGTTAGTATTAGTTTATATCGAGGTTTAAATATTCTAGGTATATATAAGGTTTTTATTACTTTTATAAAGTCGATAACTTAGAGTTCTTCGTAGAATTTTATATTTCTACTAATTATAATTTTCTTTAACGATTCTAGGGCTACTTTATATAAATAATATCCTTAGAATCCTATAAGGATTCTTAATTCGCCTCTAGTTTCTACTTTTCCTCTATTATTATAAATAACTCTTACTACTATTCTACTTCCTAGGATTCGTAGATAATTTAGCTTCGGCTTAGCTTAGAATAGTACTACTTTACCGATAAGATCTAGTAGTAATAGTCGAGGTTAGTAGTAATAGATCTATAATTTATATATTTTAATTAGTATTTTATTTTTTACTATAGTTTTACTTATTATATTATTAATTAGGTCTATATAAGTATCTAATACCTAAGGCTAAAACTCCTAGGGTATATTTTTATCGATTATTACTAACTAGGTTCGTATAAAGATTATTCTAAACTTAAGTTTAGCTATATTATCTTATTCTAGTAAATACGTAGGGGTAAGTTTTAATTAAATACCTCTTCTTTAGTAATATTTACTAATTACCTTAATACTAATATCTATTCTATTATCGTACTTTACCTATATTAGTAGGGTTTTTATCTCGGTATCGAAGGTTTTTAAGATAATTAAGACTTCTTTAACTACTTCTACTTTTATACTAGTAATACTAACCTTTCGTTATCTAAATATATTATCTATAACTTAATTTACGTATCGGCTAGTTAAACTAGTTAGTTTATTTAATAAAATATCTAATACTAAACCTTTTCCCGGAATATACTCCTTCTTTTAGTGATATTTCGGTATATATTTTAGCGATTTTAATTTATTATATATTATATAAGCTATTTCCTTAGCTAATCTTTTAAACTTATATATTATTATTCCGTTTAATTCTTCGATATTAGTATACTTATAGGTTATCGCTAGCGTATTAAGCCTAGGATAAACGAGCCTTCTATAGATAAGTTAGACCTTCTCTACTTCTCTATTTATAAATACGAGATCCTATTTTTCTTTATTAACTAGATAAGTATTTAAGCTAACTATAATTATTTCTTTTAAAGTAATTTTACTTAATTTAGGTCTTTCCGAGTATTTACCGACCTAGAAACTTATATTAGATACTAAGGCTACTTTCTCGCCGTTTAATACTAGTATATCGAAATTAATTAGTTTACTACTTTTTTAATACTACTTCTTATTTAATATAATATAGTATAGGAAATTTAGTACTATAACGATATCTAATAGGCTTATAAGTATTCCCGATTTCTTATTTATTATCGTAATTAATACGGTATATATATAAGTAGTACCGACTATTCTACCTCCGGTTATAAAATTATACTTATCTAAGAATCGCTTTATTATACCTTCTACGATAATTACTATTCTATTCGCTATATAGATATCTAAACCTATATCGAATATCTAAAGCTTTACCTCGTCTTACCTAAGTATTATATAGCCTAGTACTATAATAGCCTAATTATACGATTCTCTCCCCTAGAATCTTATATTAATCTTAAAGTTTAAGGTTTACTATTTATCTATAGGCTAGGTCTTTTCTTACGTTATATTATTTTATAAGTAGTCTTTCTTTAAGTACTCCTTTTAATTATACTTATAGTAGGTTAATTCCTTATTACTAGTATTAGTATTACTTCTAGTTACCCCTCCTCCTAAGTTTCCGGAAAACTTCTTTATACTATTATCCGGTAATTTAGTACTATCCTTATACTTAGTAATATAGTATTCGTTCTTCTTATAACTAGGCCTACTATATCGATAGTATATTATATTTATTTTATCGTTAGTTATCTATATTTTCTTCTTATTATTCTTCTTCTTATCTTTACTACTATTATTATCCTTATTTCTACTTTAGTTTCCGTATAGTATTTTATTTCGGTTAGCTTCTCTAATTAATCGTACTATTTTATAGTATATTCCTTAGTTATCGGTAATAATACCTTTTATTATTAATACTATAGTTACTAGTTCTAAATATCGGCTAGTATAACCTTTTACTAAAATTTTAGTATATACGTCTATATTTATATTAAAGAGAGATTAGTAATTAGCGAATATTTATTCTACTCTAGTAACGAACTAATTAGCTATTTCGTTATTTATTATTTTTAGGTTAATTATATCGTCCTATATTATTATTCTTTCTTAAGTAAGTATAAATTTTATTATTATATTAAGTTTAGTTAATATATTTTATTTATAATTAAAGATTCGTATAGCCGGATAGATTTTGAACCTATCCGAGCTATACTACGATAAAAAAATATAGTAAGACGTAATACCTTTTATCTTTAAAGCTTAATAACTAGTATAAACTTAATAAATTTTCGTAATAAATTTTCATAATTATACTAAAAAAAGCTAAGCTTTAAATAACTAGAATTTAATCCCTATATATCCGAAAATCTCCTTATATATACCGAATAAGTTATACGGAAAACTTTATTACTACCGGCTATTAGAGGAGCCCTTATTAGTATAAAAGGAAGGCTTTCTCCTTAGAGATTTTATACTATCTTCTATTAGATTTAAATAAACTTACTTAAATACTTATAAATCTATTTAAATTACTTTTATTCGCTAATATAACGAAAATACTAGTTATTAAGAAGATTTTCTACCCCCTCCTCCCCGGGTTTATAATAAAGAATACTAAAATTATATTATCTATCTATACTAAAGCTAATATCGATATCGGTAAACTAAATAATAAGGATCTATTCGCCTTTTTAGAGAAGGGCTATAAGAAACTCGTAGTAGCCGGCTTAATTAAAGTCGATATCGATAAAGTATAAAGCCTAGTAAAAGCTTTATAAGAGGATAATATCGTAGAGGATATTAAAGTAAATAACTTCTTAGTAGATATAACTAATAATAAGTTTAATACGTAGTTTATATAGGTAATTAAAGAAGATTAAGATAAGGGGTAATCGATAGGGTTTAGTAAAATCGTCGGAGGCTATTAATATATAAGGCTCGATATAGTCGGAATTTAGTATAGGTAATAAGTTAGGTTATATAAGGCTAGTATTTCTATCTATAATCGGTTTTAAATTAATAAAAAGATACGTTAATACTTTAAGCCTTTTAACGCCGTTGCTCAGGGTAAATTAGTCTATATATTATACGATAATTTATAGTAGGTATAAGTATTATATAGACTACTACTAATTATATTTAGGAGTTAGGTTACTATATAAGTATTTACCGATTAGTTTATATTAACTAGTTCTCCTTTATCCGGGTCGATCGAGATTATCCTAAAAACCCTCTTAATTATTTACTTCTAGACTATCTAATCGTTAGCTTCTACTAGTTTCTTTTCTTTTTAATACTCGATTTTCTATTTCTTAATTTCTTTTATAGTAAGTATAGTATATAGGGTTACTTATTCGGTATTATTTAACTAATTTTCTACCCGAAAGTCGATACTTATTTCTAATAATAGTAGGTTTTATCTAAAGTAGGGGTTTCGATATAGTACTTTATTATACTATATATTTAGCTTATAGATATATTTAAGTATTACTTACTTATATTAAGTATTTAATACTACTACTTATTTCTAAAGTATCGAGAATATAAATAGGGCTAAACCTATTATACTTTAGCTATCCGATAAGTTACTAAACTTATAGTTATTTATACTAGGTATACGTTAATCGTATTCTAGTCTATATACTATAGATACTATAGTTTTTAATTACTACTCTAGTACTATACGGTATACTTATACTAGGGGTTCCTTATATAACCTTTTATATTTTTTAGATACCTAAATATCCTCTACTAATATACTTATCTTATATACTAGTAGTATAATACTAGTTATATCCCTATAAATTAACCTATTTTCTATTATACTATTTCTAATATTTAGATATACTATTCGGTATCTATAATTATACCCTCTTCTAGGGCGTTTAAAACTATACTACTATAAAGCTATCGTAATTAATTTCTTTTAACCTATACTTTCTTCTTACGAGATTACTAAGCTTATAACCTATAAGATTTAGTAGAAGTAACTATAGCTAATTAGGGCCTAGATATTACTAAACCTTATTACTAGATTAATTATATTATAGTTACTTAATTAAATCTATTATAAAACTCTTTAATTATAGTAGAGATCTATCTAGGAGGCCTACCGTAAATACGGCGTTATACCTAGGTATTACTAGCTAGCCCCTAAACGTATAAACCACGATAGGTATAATATCTACCTAGCCGTACTTATATCCTTATAGAACCCACACTCACACCCTCACCTTATCGGCAATCTTCACGTAATACTATCTATAGGGTCCTCCTGCACATACACATTAGCATCTATATACTTACGGCGCCTTCACTCTCTGGATATGCCGTGACGTATATAAACCTTTTACTTAAGTAATCTTTTATATCGTTAGCCTTTCCTATCGAACTTAAACTAAAAAAATAAAATCTATAAAAATATACAGTTTCATCGTGGCCCTCTAGGCCCTTTTCCTTATATATAAAAGATACTACGCCCTTCGTAAGACCCCTTTTTTTCTTCTTCTTCTTCTCCTTATATTCTTATTCTACGTAAAAAGGGTTGCCTCTTACGTGGACCGTTATGGTTTTAACTAGATTTAAGTAATAATATATATCATTTCGCTAGCCTTTCCAGTTTTCAATTCAAGCCTAGCTCGATCGTGAGCAACTATCAAATTCCCCTAGTACTTATACATGGTTTTCCAGTTTTCAATCTATTTCAAACCCCAGATAAAAACGCCCGTCTTCTTCCACACATCTTTAAAAATCTATTCGGAATCTACAGTACAACGCATTTGCCCTTTGATTTAGGTTTAGAGCCATTAGCTGATGACGAGTTAGGGCCATTGGCTGATGACGAGTTAGGGCCATTGGCTGATGACGAGTTAGGGCCATTGGCTGATGACGAGTTAGGGCCATTGGCTGATGACGAGTTAGAGCGACTGGCTGGTGACGGCGAGTTAGAGCGAGTGGTTGATGCCGAGTTAGAGCGTTTGGATGGCGAGTTAGAGCGAGTGGTTGATGCCGAGTTAGAGCGTTTGGATGGCGAGTTAGAGCGACTGGTTGATGCCGAGTTAGAGCGACTGGCTGGTCGACCAGCTGGTGGCGTGTTAGAGCTACCAGCTGGTGGCAACCTACCACTGGCGGCCCACAAATCAGCAGAAGTCTTTCCGTTCGCTGCTGCAAGTATTATCGAATTATACAAAGTCGACATAGACATAGGCTCGTTATATTTCACCATTAATGCTATTAATGGTTCAACTAAATCGCGTGCATAATTTTTCGAATATGCCCAATCTCTCAAAGCGTCTTCTGACGTTTTTTTTCCTTTATTAGGAATAAACTTAGAAGACATTTTGGGAAAGAGGTTAAAAGAATAATAGATATAGGAAAATCTTCTTTGAAAAAAAATATCTCTTGTCTATTTAATATAACAAGGGGTACAACAAACATATAAAAATATCAATCCAAATATGAATAATATAATAAATAAAATAATATCAGAGCTGATTACAGACGAGCTACAATTTATACCTGGCGACAGCCTAATTTTTAAGCAAAGATAAATAGTAACTTATAGAAGTAGCAACCAGTAAACCAGTTGGCTCAAAACAGCACAACGACCTGTTTAGCGCCCCGTATTTGCGCCTCATACCGGTGACCCTAAAAGGCCGAATACTCGAGCTATATATGTGTAAAAGCTTTAAAATAGACTACTTATTTTTAGATACCTCTTATTATATCCGAATAAGTGATAATGACAAAACAGTATAACTTAAATTAATAGCAATTTCAATGATAAGGCGCAGGACAACCGAAGAATGAGACAATCCGAGAGTTGAGACCCCGTTGACAGCTTTGACTTCACGTCTCAAGAGTAAACTCGTAAATCCTTTCCAGTAATAATTGGTCACCCTCTTATAGACTTTACTATAATAAATTACGAAGCTATCTATTCAGGCACCGCTGTATATTTATTAGTGTATCCCTATAAGCTGTAATATATATATTTACCTTGCCCTAAGTAACGGCGTTAGAGTCCCCCACCCCCTTTTGGCCACCCCCCCTTTTGGCCACCCTAAAAATCTATATTGTAAAAACTCTCTCAAAAATAGAGACTTAATTATAAATCGACTTAATATATAGTATAATAAGTATATAAGCTTAGATTACGTAATATAGAGTCCCCTACTACTTTTTAGCTAACCTAATAGTATATATTTATTGTGCAAATAGGTGGTCAGAATAGATGGATCAGGCTCGCCACCGATCACTAAATGATATTATATAATGACGAAGCTAACGTTATATAATCTATACTAATCTTTAATTATTTATATATTTAAGAAAATAGATTCTACGCTCTCTAGAACGTAAGAATAGAAGAATAAAAGGTTTATAATCTATAGTACTATAGAAAAATTCTATATATAGGATCTATTTATATAATAGTTATAAGCCTAGTACTCTTCCTCTAAGCTATAAACTAGTAAATCCCCGCTCCTATAGTTAATTATACCCCCTACTTTAAACTACTTTAGGAGACTTTTTCTTAAATTAAGTAAATACTATAAGTAAAGAATTAAGTATAAAGATCTTTATAGAGTAGATTCTTAAAAGTACTCCGTAGTAGACTAATTAGTATTTGCTTCTCTTTATATATATAAGCTTTCGAGGTATTTAGAAAGATATTAATTTAAATAAAGAAGATTAGGCTAATCCTATTATTTAAAAGACTAAGAATAAGGAAACCGTATAATATATAGAAGTTTAGAACTAGGTCTAAATTTTAGTCGATTAAAATATTATCGGAATAGTCTCTTTTAAGTTCTAAAAAGAAGAAAAAGTTAACCTACGAGCGATCGTTAAAGCTTTAAGAAAACGACTCGTACTAACCTAATTTTTAGTAAAAAAATAAGTATACGTTAATTATACGTCGATACTCGAAAAAGTATAGAAAAAAGGAATTAAACCTAATAATTAGTATTAGTAGTATTATAAAGCTATAATACGGGCTTAAATTAAAAAATACCTTAAAGTAGAAGGCCTTTTAGTAGTAAAAGACTTCTTAAATACTATTTTACTATACCTAGTACTTAGATTAACCTAATAAAACCTTAATAACCTCCTATATATTAAGAGCTTAGGAAGGATACTTATAACCCTAGAAGAACTTATAAAGATATTTAATTTAGCTTAATAAGTAAATACCTAATAGTACTAGGCTATAAGTACTAGGATAGGGTTATTCGCTATAATAAAAGTAATAGAAAAGTAGATATAAATTTAAAAGAAGAAAAAGGGTAGAAAGAAGGGAAGTAAAAACTCCTATACCTCTAAAAAGAATAAATACCTATACTTAGAAATAAGAGGTTACTTTTAGAAGCTAGAAAAATATAATAGACTTCGAAAAGTATATACTAGTAATTTAGGGAATACTAAAAAGTAGTTTAGAAACTTCGTTAATAATAAAGTAATAGCCGTTTATGTAAAGGGTTAAGACCCTTCTAAAGCCACGGCTATACCTTCGCTAATCGCCCGTATCCCTATACGTAGATTAGTTACGTGACCCTTTTAATATTATCTAATACCCTATTATCTTCGCCGCCGTCTAGCTCTACGGATACTAGTTAGATAGATAAGAAAATACTACCTCTAGAACTAGGAGAACTTAAGCGTTCTAAAGATCTTACTTTTAACTTAGTAGTTTAATTATCGAACTACTAATCGACGGTAGCGTATTCCGGAACCCTAGTATAGGGAAACCCCGCGCCTAAGTACTAGCTTTTTACTAGTCTTCTAATAGTATAAAATACTATTAAAATACTACGTCTCTAAGTACTAAGATATATTACTAGCCTCTTCTATTAAACCTAGACCTAGGTCTAGGCTTATAGAACCGTATAGACTTCTCTAGACCCCCTAGGGGTCTTTCGCTATATATAAAGAACCTTACGCCTCCTATAGGGTCTCTTTTTTCCTTCCCTTCTCTTTAGTTTAGAATATAATCTTATTCTATATAAAAAAGTTTACCTCTTATATAGATTATTATATTATTCTAAACTCTTTTAAGAACCCTAAAAAGCCTTAGATAATATTTAGGCCCCCCGGAACTCTAGAAAAGTCCTAGACGATATCTAGGCTTTTAGAACTTCTAGAAAAAGTCCTAGACGATATCTAAGCCCCTAAACTCTTTACGAAAAGCCCTAAACGACTTCTAGGCCCCTTTAAATTTTACGAACTTCCTAGAACCCTTTTTCGTTTCTTAGAACTCTTCTAAGTCCTTCTTTTTCGTATTCTAAGATTAGAACTCTCCGTTTAGTAGAATTTCCTAGGAAATAAAGTATATATTTACGATAAGTTATCGTTCTAATAAGGACTCTATAATCTAGAGACTTTTAAGAATTCTAGAACTCTAGAAGACCCCCTAGAGACCTAATAATAAACCCTTAGAATACTTAAGCCTAGTATCTAGCCTACTTAGAGGCTAATATAAATAAAATAGCTACCTTATAAATTATATAGGAAAAGGTTATCTAGAACTTTTAGAATTAACTCTAAGAAGCCCTTAAAGCCCCCCCGGCCCTTCTAGCCTCTCTAGGGCTAGAATAGGCCGGGGCCCCCGAAAATCCCCGGCCTAATAAAGCCCTCCCCGATATTCCTTATTTTATAAGAAAACGAAAGGATTTTAAAGCCTAGTTTCTAGAAGCCTAGGTTAAGATTAGTATCGATAGGACTTCTATTAGTACCCCTTTTACTTAGTTCTACTATATTTATAGTAGGATAGAATCCTCGGCCTAGTTTTTCGTATTTACTTATATTTAAAATATAGAAAAATAAAAGTTTACGAATTTTTCGAATTTATTAGCCTACTTAGAGTCTATTTATATAGATTTTAATAAAATAATTAGGGCTCGAGATAAATTCTAAAAAGAAAAGATAAAAGAAAAATATTTATTTATTTTCTATTTTCCGAAATTCGAATACCTCCTCGCCGAAATTAAACTTATAGATACCCTAGAAGGCGTAAAAATCTCGTATTTAGAAAGGAATATCTCTCTAGACCTCTAAAAAGACTTAATTAGTTAAGAAAAACCCTAGACTTATACTTCGTATATTAGGATTTTTTTAGAACTCGCTTCGGATTTAGAAAACCTAGCCTACTACGAGAAGTATTACTCCTCCTCTTATACTTTACTAAACCTCCCCTAGCCTTTTACTAGTTAGTTCTAGATTTAAGGGTCTTCTTAGACTACTTAGACCTCCTATAAGGATTTTATAGATTAAGAACCCTCTCTAAAAGCCGCCTAACCCTAGAAAAGAAAAAAGAGAAATTCCGACTTAGTTTCTACTTCTACTACGCCTAAAAGGGCTACTTATACGCCTCCTACTTTATAGCCTTAACTTAGACCTAGGCTTACGCCGGAAACCTTATTCCGACTAGAAAAACCCCGGAAGAACCCCGGATATCTAGGGCTATCCGAGAAACCCTAGCTTTTACTATAAAAGCCCCTACTAAAACCGTAAAAACTAAAAAGACTACTAAAGTCGTCGAGATCTTCTCGGACGACTCGGAAGATTCGGAATCGGAAAAAGAATAATTTTAAATTAAAATCTTAACTTAAGGTCTCTAGAACCTCTAGAAATCCCCGCTTAACCCCTAGCCTCCTTAGAAGAAGAAGGTACTTATATAGATACTATTATAAACGATAGATCTAATATAAAACCCTTTATTAACTCTAGTTACTATAATTTTACTATAATATCCGATAGAATTTCTATTAAATATAGAGTTACCCTCTACCCGATTTAGCCCTACTATTTTTAGTAAATCGTAGATTAACCTAGAGACTTCTAGCCTACTATATCCTAGATAGCTTATTTTAAGCTAGATATAAGTAGGTTTTATAAGGGTATCTAGGCCTATATAATCCCCGGATAGTCCGATCCTATAATCTTAGGAAAAGGGTAGTTATAGTTCTACGACGCCTCTTTTTACCCAGCTACTAATACTATAACTATCTAAAAACCTTTTAAGTTTAAGATATTTATTTATAATTAAAGATTCATATAGCCGAATAGATTTTGAACCCATCCGAGCTATGCCACGATAAAAAAATATAGTAAGACGTGATACCCTCTGTCTTTAAAGCTCAGTAACCTGTTTAAGATATTTATAATACCGGTATTTATAAACCCCGAAATCGTTTAAATCTCTTACGCCGGTTTTAAAGCCCTATTAACTAGGGTTTTAAAAGATAAACTACTTATATACGTTTTCTCGGCTTCTTTTATAGGTATTTAGAAAGCCCTCGCTATTAAAGAAGAAAAAGACCCTCGTCTCGAAGCTTTTACCTAATTACTCCCCGTTATTAAAGTTTTCGATAAAAAGAAAGCTAAAGAACTACCGCCTTCTCGCCCCGGTCTAGATTATAAAATAAACCTATTTCCGGATATTACTATTCCGAAGATACTTTTATATTTAATATCTAGAGAAGAGTTTCTAGTTCTATAGAAGACTCTATATAAATTATTAGATTAGGGTTTTATAAAGGCCTTTTCTTCGTTAGCTACTATTTTAATCCTCTTTATAAAGAAACCTAGAAATAGTTTATACTTTTATTTAAATTACCGAGAGTTAAATACTATATCGAAATATAATACTTATCCGATACCCTTTATATCGGAGACTCTATAGTAAATAGCTAGTTCTAAATAGATTTCTAAAATCGATATTATATCGGGTTTTTACTATCTCTAGATATACGAAAGAGATAAGTAGAAAACGGCTTTTAGAACTAGATTAAGATCTTTCGAGTAGCTAGTTACCTTTTTCGGTCTATCCGGTACTTTTACCTCGTTTTAATAGTATATAAACGATACTTTTTATAAATACCTCGATATCTTTTACTCTACTTATTTAGACGATATTATTATCTATTCTAACGGATCTAAAGAAGATTACTATTAAAAAATCTATTCTATAATCTCGAAACTCTCCGAAGTAAACTTATAATTAGATTTCTCTAAATCTAGTTTCGAAACCCTAGAAATTAAGTATTTAGGTTTTATAATCGAGTTTAAGGTAAATATAAAAACCGATTTTAAAAAAATAAAAGCTATTTAAGACTATAAGAAAAATACGAGTCTTCTTCGGATTTATAAACTACTATAGGGTCTTTATTAAAGACTTCTTAGATATTACTAGACCCCTTACGAATCTAATTAAAAAGGATACCTTTTTTAAATAGATTATAAATTACTAGAACGCCTTCGAGAACCTTAAAGAAGTACTTATCGATTCCGAGACCTTAGCTAACTAGGATCTTTCTAGACCTATAGCTATAGAAGTAAATACTTCTAGCTATATTTTAAGAAGTATATTTATATAGTAAGACCCCGAAGACCTCTTCTAATAACCTATAGGATACTACTCGAGAAAACTATCCCCTACCGAAATTAATTACCTTATATACGATAAAGAACTTCTATTTATTATATCGTATATTAAAGAGTAATATTCCGAGTTTAAAAGTATAGACTTTATAATCTATACGGATTACTAGGACTTAGTCTATTTCTAGACCTAGTAATATTTATCCGAATATTAGATAGAATAAGGAGAAGAACTATCCGAATTTAGGTTTAAACTTATCTACTAGCCTAGTACTATATAAGTCTCTTCTAACGCTTTCTCTAGAAGAGATTAAGATCTTCTAAAAGACGCCTCCGACGATAAAATATCCGGTAGAACTTATTAATTACTATATAACTTTTCTAATACTTTAGAAAGGTTAGAAATAAAAGTTAAAACTATATAAATATCCGATAGTAACTCCGGAAGCGAAAACGAGCTTATTTCTACCTCTAAATTCGCCGACTTTCCTAAGACCTTTTTCGAAGACCTAGAACTATTTAACCTATAGTTAAAAGGTCTAGAAAAGAACCCTAAATACTAGAAGATTCGGTAAGTTATCTACGAGGGTAACCGGTAGTTCCCTACTAATTAGGGTTTACTAGTATCTATATCCGAGTATTCTATTGATATAGAGAACTATTTAATATAGAAGGACCGAATCTAGATACCCTTCTTTAAGCCCTTTAGAATTAAGATTATCTAACGAATCTACGACTCCCCTACTACCGGCTACCCCGGTAGAGAAATTATAAGAGATCTAATTTCTAGGTACTATATATAGCTAGGTCTATCCTCCGATATACGCCGTTTTACGCGGAACTACTAGATCTATTCGTAAAATAAGGTTTAAAAAAACTAGAAAAAAGGTCTTCTAAAACCCCTACCCGTTCCGGAATAATCCTAATAAGAACTATTTATAGATTTTATAGTAGACTTCCCCGAAATACCTAATAGGTATACTATACTAGTAGTTACGGATAGATTTATAAAAATCCCTATATTTATACTTATAAAGATAATAAAAGCCCTAGATATTGCCTATACTTTCCTACGGTATATCTACGTATACTATAGACTCCTTTATACTATAGTTTCTATTAAAAGACCCTAGTTTACCGGTTTATTCTAGAAAGAGGTTTACCGGTCTCTAGGAATTTAAAAGCGTTTATTTATAGCTTTTTATCCTTAGACCGACGGATATATAGAATATTTAAATATAGAACTAGAGGTTTACTTACGGATATTCTATTCTTTTAATTAAGATAACTAAGATATATTACTACCTAGCGCGATACTCGCTTTTAGTAACCGAAAATCTATATTTACTAGATTCTCCCCGTTCTTCCTAAATTATAGATACTACTTTAAGACCCTAGAACTTAATATAAGGTCTTCTACTAGATCTACTATATCCTCGGCCGAAAAGGTATATAAATAGGTTAGAAAACTAAGAGATTATTACGATTTAGTAGTAGTAGCGATAGTAAATACCTAAGAAACCTAAGAAAAATATATAAATAGGTTACGATAGGCCTCGGAATCCTATAAAATAGAGAATAGAGCTCTACTATATTTAAAAAATATTAGAATTATTAAACCCTCGAAAAAACTAGACTAAATAGCCTTACTATATAAAGGAATAGATCTAGTAGGATTATACGCTATTCGCCTCGATACCCCTCCTAGAATTTACCCCGTTTTCTACGTAGATCTTCTACGCCGAGCTTCCGAAAACCTACTTTTTTCTTAAAATATAGCCTACCCGGAACTACCTTTTATCTAAATATTAGAAGCCTCTAATAACTATATTAAAGGGGAGTAGGTTATAGAAAAGATCTTATAGTACTACCGAACTAGAAATAACTACTTTAGTATTCTAATTAAGTAGAAAGGTTATATAGAACTTACTAAAAAACCTTTAGTAGACTTTCTAAATACCGAAGCTCTAGAAATCTATAAATCTAGTATTTTAGAAGCCCTATAGGGTACGAAACCCTAGAAAAGGGGGGAGGAGAGAGGGGCTAATATAAAAGGTTAAGACCCTTCTAAAGACTTAGTTATACCCTCGCTAATCGCTTATAGCCCTATACGTAGATTAATTACGTAACCTATTTAACGTTATCCGATACCCTATTATCTTTACCGCCGTCTAGCTCTACGGATACTAGTTAGATTAATAAGAAAATACTATCTCTAGAACTAGGAGAATTTACGCGTTCTAAAGAACTTACTCTCGACTTAGTAGCTTAACTATAGAACTAGTAATCGACGGTAGCGTATTCCGGAACCCTAGCGTAGGGAAACCCTATATTTAAGTACTAGTTTCGTACTAGTCTTCCGATAGTATAAGATATTATTAAAATACTATATCTCTAGGTACTAAGATATATTACTAGCCTCTTCTATCGAACCTAGACCTAGGTCTAGGCTTATAGAACCGTACGGACTTCTCCGGACCCCCTAGGGGTCCTTCGCTATATATAAAGAACCCTACGCCTCCCGTAGGGTCTCCTTCTTCCTTCCCTTCTCTTTAGTTTAGAATATAATCTCATTCTACGTAAAAAGGTTCACCTCTTACGTAGACCGTTATAGTTTAGAACCGAGTAATAGAACTATAGTAAGAAAAACTAAGAGAAGAACTTAAGAAAAAAGGATAGAAACTAAAGTAGTTTTAAAAGAATACCTAGACCTAATACCTAGGTTCTTTTAACGTAGTAGTAATTTTTCTAACCCTAATTAAATACTTAGAAAATAAAGGGGTATTCTTAATAGTATTTTAATAATATTATCTATTTTAGAGTACTCTTCTCGATAACTATAGGGTAATTTATTTAATAAATAGCTAGAAGTTACTCGAATTAGGCTCGTTCGAGCTAGCTAAGAATAATTAAATAGTAGAGTATAGCTTATTAGAACTTCTAGTAACTAGATATAAGCGTAGAATTATATAAAAAGTACTAAATAGGAGTAAAGGTAAAAGAATAGAGGATCTTATTTTATTAAATATAGTAGTAGTTAAAGGTTTTTATATTTATATTATATTAGAGTCGTTATTAAAGAAGAAAAGAGTTTTATACTACGGATTAGATAATATACTTTATTTCGGAAATACTATTTCCGATAATAGAGTTATCCGAAAGTTAGAGAATAAGTACGAGTTTACTTTCTTTAAATATAAACTAATTAACGCCTATATAGAGCCCTAAATCGCTTATTCTAGTTATAGATTAATAGCGAATACTATACTTATATACGTTAAGAAAATACTAGATATAGAAAATAATAATTAAAGTCGTTACTTAAGAATAGATTTAGAAGACCTATAGTATTATAGAATAGGATATCTAAGACCTTACGTACTTTAGTATTTACTATAGAAGGTTCGAGGAATACGAATTAACGGAAAAAAGAGAATTAAATATAAATACTATACGCTTACGTACGCTTTATAAGTAATAACTACTATATCCTTAGAATACCGATTAGTAAGACCGTTATACCGGATATTTTAGGATCTATTTAATTATCTAGAAGGATATAATAGCTTAAAGTAACTACTCGTATTTAAGGACGAGTATAGTAATATATATTAGTTATTTATACTACTAGATAAAGGTAAATTTAGTATTTTTAATACTATTCGGTTATTCGAAAAATAGACTCGAAGATAGTATAGATTATGTCATGGACTAGCACGAGTGTAGTATAGTAGATAGTTCTAGCTGGCTATATAAGGGATGAAAAGGGTCTTAGATAAAGCCTATAAGCTAGGGATATAGCTTAAGGGGGGGGGATAAAGGAGGTGGCTAGGAGGTACGCGCCTATATAAGGATAGAAGGGGAACCTACTAGAAAAAAGGGGATCTAATTCTTCGTAAAAGTTATACTACTATTATTATAATAGAAGTTTTAATTAATTATATATAATTTATACTATATTTATACTTTATCTACGATACGTATATATAATAGGATTATAATACCTTTACTCTCTAAACTTATATACCCTAAGTACTAAAAGGCCTAATAGAATAACCTTTACCTATCCTATAGACTAATAGGCTTTAAAGACCGGAGATATTATAAGAATACTATAAAAATATACCTATAGCTATAAGCTATATAACCGATTATACTTTATATATAATAAACCGGTATTTAAGTATATTTTACGTATAATAAGCTAAGATAATTACTATTTATAGCTATTCGGTCGCTCCGTAAGATAAAGAAGAGAGAAGATAATAGGTAGGATAAGATAAAAGTTCTCTTATTTAAGAAGAAACCGAATCGGTTACCGTATCCTATAGACCCCCTCCCTTTTCTCCTCCTCTCCTTCTAGATCTACTACTACTCTTAAAAGAAATAGTTAAAGAATAATATTATAAGTATATTATAGTAGTAATAGAAGAATACTAATATTAACTAAGTAATAGTATTATAACCCCTAATCTATCCGCCTAGCCTAAGATCTAGAGGGAAGTAGATTAAAATACGTACGTTATATAGCTAGCCTAGAAAAAAGAAGATAAGCCCTAAATATCTAGTAAGACCTATACGATAATTCTATAGATAAGTCTACTTATTAAGTTTAAAAGGAACTTAGAGGAGAATAAAAATACCTTCTTATAGTAGTTATATTATATTATTAATTTATATAAAATTAAAGATAATATCGAGAAAATAATACTAAAATAAGCTAATTTTAGGAAATAAACTAGAACCTATTAGACTATATATATCGCCGGTACTTACGATAATTAGATATTTAGGGTTACTTAGAGTAATTTCCTAGGGTTCTTAGACTCGGAACTAACTACTTTTTACTTATATAGTAGATATATTATAGTAGTATTAATAAACCGGTAGTAATAGGAATATAAGCTATTAATTACTTTAATTTATAATATTTTAAGAATTAAGGCCGAGACTTTATAAGAGATCTCCGAACCCTTCTAGGTATTTACTATCTACTATACTAATAATAGAAAAGGTAAGAAAATTATTATCCCTAGGGCTAGTTCTACTACCCCTACCTTCTAAGAGCTAAAAAGCTTTACTTTAGCCGAGGAAAAACCCCTATAGTAGACCTACTATTTAAAGGATAAAAAGTATAAAAATAATTATAATAAGGACTTAAAGTATAGAAGTACTAAAAGACTTTATAATATATTAGAAAGCCTATTTATAAACCTCCTAGAAACCTAGAAAAATAATATAATTAATAAGTAATCCTATTCTAGTTATACTATAAATATACTTTAAGGGTATAAAGTAAAAAGAGATTTATTTATATTTAGGTATTATAAATATAAGCTTATAGGCTATACGAGATTTTAGTATATAGCCTTAAACTATATTTAGTATAGTAGAGGGTCTTATATAATTAAAAACTATAGCCTACTTTTTCTTCTAGCCGAAATATCTATATAAGAGAAGTTAAATAGTAATAGAATACTAATAGCTAGAACTAGACTTTAGGATAAAGCCCGATAACCTATCCCTATAAAGAAAGGACTTATTATACCTATTATTATAAAAATAGGATATCGGTAGGAAAATATAAGCGCCCTTCTAGATATAGGGGTTAAACTATAAACTATAATCGATAAAACCTAGTAGAAGAAAAAGGGTAAGGCTATACTTACTCCTATAGGAGATATAATTAATACCCTAGTAGCTTAAAGAGATATAAAAATAAGAAGAAGAGTAATTACTATTATAAAGATTATAAATTCGGAAAGAAAAACCTAGACTTTTAGTTACGATACGATTATTATAAAGATCTATAACCTTAAGTTCTAAATAATAATCGGGCTAGATTAGTTAATAAAAATAGACCCTAATATATATTTCTTAATAGGCTAGTAGTATTATCGCTTTCTAAAAGAAGGATAGGATAGTATTAAATTAATCTCTATTTTAGAGGAAATATAATATACTAGGAATATTATAATAACTTATATATATCTATAATATATAAAACTACTTTTAAAAAACCTCCTATTACTACCCCTATATAGAGGCGATACCTTCTAAGTATAGTAGTATATTAGGTAGTTAGTATATTATTAGAGTATTCGTAGAATATAATAACTAAGTTCGCTTATATACTCGATTATAATAAAGATAAAAATACTATAACTATACTATAAGAGTACCCTAGATAATAGACTAATAAAGAAGAGAAGTTCTTAGATATAGGGGCCGTAGATAGATTACCCCTATTAGGCGGAAAAACCTATATAATCGACTTAGAAGGTTTACCCTTTAAGTACGCCCTTATCTACCTATTATATAAGAAGGAGTTAAAGACCTTTAAAGACTATATAGAGTAAGCTCTAGACCTAGGATAGATTCGTAGAAGTAATAGTCTTCTAAAAGCTTTAGTTCTCTTTATACTAAAAAAAGGAGGTATTTTACGACTCTACGTAGATTACTATAAGTTTAATACTATTATAAAGAAGGATTATATACCTCTTCTATTAATTAATAATATCCTTAAATATTTATTAAAAGCTAAAGTCTTCTTAAAACTAGACCTTAAAAACGCGTATTATAGGATACGTATTCGCGAAGGTAATAAGTAGAAGATAGCGTAGAGATATCGATACGAATACTTTAAATATATAATAATACTATTCGGGCTTATAAATACGCCTAATATATTCTAAAGTTATATAGAAGATATCCTAAAAGACTTTATAGATACCTACTATATCGTATATATAGACGATATACTTATCTATAGTAATATACTAGAATAATAAGTTAATTATATTAAAATAATCGTTAAAGCCCTTCGAGATACTAGCTACTATAAGAACCCTAAGAAGTATAAGTTTAAAACTAACGAAGTAGGCTATCTCGGTTAAGTCGTAGGTATTAGGGGAATTAGTATAAATCTTATAAGGGTTAAAGAGATACTCGATTAGCCTAAGCCTCTATTAATATAAGATATTATATTATTTACTAGATTAACCGGTTACTATAGGCGGTTTATTAAGAATTATAGTAGAATTATAGTTCTTTTAAGTAACCTAATATATTAGGATAATACTATAATTATATATAAGAAGCTTTTTATAGCTTAATAGAAGAAGATTTAAGGAAAACGGCTCCGTATATAACGGTCTACGTAAGAGGTAAACCTTTTTACGTAGAATAAGATTATATTCTAAACTAAAGAGAAGAGAAGGAAGAAGGAGACCCTACGGGAGGCGTAAGGTCTTTTATATATAGCGAGGGACTTTTAAAAGGTCTAGAGAAGTTTATATAGTTCTATAAGCCTAGACTTAGGTTTCGGTCTAATAGAAGAGGTTAGTAATATATCTTAGGGTTTCCTTATACTAAGGTTCTAGAATATACTATTATTAATTCCTAGTTCGATAATTAAATTACTAAATCGAAAGTAAGTTCTCTAGAATATATAAGTTCTCCTAGTTCTAGAGGTAGTATTTTCTTATCGATTTAACTAGTATTCGTAGAATTAAACGGCGGCGAAGATAACGGGGTATTAAGTAATTAGTCTACGTATAAAGCTACTTATAATTAGTAAAAGTATAGCTAAAGTTTTAAAAGGGTTTTAATTTTTTATATTAGCCTTTTTCTCCCCCTTTTTTCTAGGGTTTCGTAGCCTATAGAACTTCTAAAAGACTAGATTTATAGACTTCTAGAGCTTCGGTATCTAGGAAATCTTCTAAAAGTTCTTTAGTAGGTTCTATATAACTTTTCTATTTAATTAAAATACTAAAGTAGCTATTTCTAGTTTAGTAGTACTATAAGATCTTTTCTATAACTTACTCTCCTTCGATATAGTCGTTAGAGGCTTCTAATAATTAGATAAAAGGTAGTTCCGGGTAGGCTATATTTTAAGAAAGAAGTAGGTTTTCGGAGGCTCGGCGTAGGAGATCTATATAGAAAATAGGGTAGATTCTAGGGGGGGTATTAAAATAAACGGCGTAAAATCCTACTAAACTTATAACCTTATACGATAGGGTTATCTAATCTAATTTCTTCGAGGGTCTAGTAGTTTAAATATTCTTTAAATATAGTAGAACTTTATCCCCTATTTTATAGGATTCCGAGGCCTATTATAACTAGTTCGTATATTTTTCTTAGGTTTCTTAAGTATTTACGATTACTACTACTACTAAATCGTAGTAATTTTTTAATTTTCTAACTTATTTATACCCCTTTTCGGCTAGGGAGACGATAAATCCGGTAGATAACCTTATATTAGGTTCTAGGGTCTTAAAGTAATATCTATAATTTAAGAAGAATAAGGAGAATCTAGTAGATATAAATTTTCGGTTACTAAAAGCGAGTATCGTATTAGGTAGTAATATATCCTAGTTATCCTAGTTAAACGAATAAAATATCTATAAGTAAACCTCTAGTTCTATATTTAAATATTCTATAGATCTATCGGTTTAAAGGTAAAAGGCTATAGATAAATACCTCTAAATTCCTAAAGACTAGTAAACCTCTTTCTAGAATAAACCGGTAAACTAAGGTCCTCTATCGGAAACTATAGTACGGGGGAGTCCGTAGTATATATAGATATAGTATAGGAAAGTATAAGCGATATCCGGGGCTTCTATCGTTTTTATAAGTATAAATATAGGGCTTTTTATAAATCTATTTATAATTACTAGTATAGTAGACTTATTAGGAGTTTTAAAAAGGTCTATTATAAAATCTATAAATAGTTTTTACTAGGATCGTTCTAGAATAGGTAGGGGTTTTAGAAAACCCTTTTTCTAATCTCTTTAGACTTTACTTTACAAATAGATTTAGTAGTTTTATATAAAATAACGTATATCGGAGGATAGACCCGGCTACGTATAGTACTTAGAAACTAGGTCTCTTATAATTTCTCTACCGGGGTAGCCGGTAGTAGGGGAGTCGTAGATTCGTTAAATAATCCTAATTCTAAAAAACTCGAAGAAAAGTATTTAGATTTAATCTCTTTATATTAAATAGTTCTCTATATCGATAGAATACTCGGATATAAATACTAGTAAGCCCTAACTAGTAGGGAACTACCGGTTACCCTTATAGATAGTTTACCGAATCTTCTAGTATTTAGGGTTCTTTTCTAAACCTTCTAATTATAGGTTAGATAATTCTAAGTCTTCGAAAAGGGTTTTAAAAGGGTTAGCGAGTTCGGAGGTAGAAAGAAGTTTATTTTCGGGTTTAGAGTTATTATCGGATATCTATATAGTTTTAACTTTTATTTCTAATTTTTCTAAGGTATAAGAAAAATTAGAAAGTAATTAAAAGGTTCTACCGGATATCCTATTATCGGAAGTATCTTTTAGTAGATCTTAATCTCTTCTAAAGAAAGTATTAGAAGAGATTTATATAGTACCGGGCCGGTAAATAAGTTTAAATTTAAATTCGGATAATTCTTCTCTTTATTATATCTATCGTTCGGATAGATATTACTAGGTCTAGAAATAGACTAGGTTCTAGTAATCTATATAGATTATAAAATCTATATTTTTAAATTCGGAATACTATTTACTAATATATAATATAATAAATAGAAGTTCTTTATTATATATAGGGTAATTAACTTTAATAAGGGATAATTTTCTCGAATAGTATCCTATAAGTCTTTAGAAGAGGTCTTTAAAGTCTTACTATATAAGTATACTTTTTAAAATATAACTAGAGGTATCTACTTCTATAGCTATAGGCCTAGAAAGGTCCTAGCTAGCTAAGGTCTCGGAATCGATTAGGGTTTTTTAAGGTTTTTAAAAGCGTTCTAGTAGTCCGTATTCTACTTAAAAAAGGTATCCTTTTTAATTAGATTCGTAAAAGGTCTAGTAATATCTAAAAAGTCTTTAATAAAAACCTTATAATAGTTTATAAATCCTAGGAAGCCTTATACGCCTCTAATAGTTTTCGGGGGTTCTTACTCTTAAATAGCTTTTATTATTTCGGAGTCGGTTTTTATACCTATTTTAAATTCGATTATAAAGCCTAAATACTTAATTTCTAGGGTTTTAAAACTAGATTTAGAGAAATCTAACTATAAACTAGCCTCGGAGAGTTTCGAGATTATAGAACGGACTTTTTAGTAGTAATCCTCTTTAAATCTATTAGAGTTAATAATAATATCGTCTAAATAAATAGAATAGAAGATATTAAAGTATTTATAAAGAGTATCGTTTATATACTATTAAAACGAGGCGGGGGTATTAAATAGACCGAAAAGGGTAATTAGCTATTCGAAAGATCTTAATCTAGTTCTAAAAGCTATTTTCTACTCGTCTTTTTCGTATATCTAGAGATAGTAAAAAGCCGATATAATATCGATTTTAGAAATCTACTTAGAATTAGCTATCTACTATAGAGTTTCTAATATAAAGGGTATCGGATAGGCGTCGTATTTTAATATAGTATTTAACTTTTAGTAATTTATATAAAAGTATAAGCTATTTCCGGGTTTCTTTATAAAGAGAACTAGAATAATAGCTAACGAAGAAGAGGCCTTTATAAAACCCTAATCTAGTAGTTCGTATAGAGTCTTCCGTAGGACTAGAAGCTCTTCCCTAAATATCGAATATAAAGGTATTTTTAGAATAATAGTATCCGGAAGTAGGTTTATTTCGTAATCTAAATTAGGGTGAGAAAGTAGTAATTCTTTAGCCTTTTTTCTATTAAAAACTTTAATAATAGGGAATAATTAGGTAAAAGCTTCGAGATAGGGGTCTTTTTCTTTTTTAATAATAAGGGTTTTCTAAATATCTATAAGGGAAGCTAAGAAAATATATATAAGTAGTTTTTTTTTAAAACCCTATTTAAAAGGGTTTTAAACCCGGCGGAAAAAACTTAAACGATTTTATAGTTTATAAATACTAGTACTATAGATATATTAAACCTAAAAAATCTTCGGATAGTTATAGTATCGGTAACTAAGTAAAAAGAGGTATTATAGAATCGTAATTACCTTTTTCCTAGGATTATAAGATTAGACTAATTAAGGATTATATAGGCCTAGATACCCTCGCGAAACCTATTTATATCTAGTTTAAAATAAGCTATTTAAAATATAGTAGGTTAAAGGTCTCTAAGCTAATTAACGATTTACTAAAAGTAGTAGGGCTAGATAGGGTAGAGGGTAATTCTATATTTAATAGAAGCTCTATCGGATATTATAGTAAAATTATAGTAATTAGAATTAATAAAAAGTTTTATATTAGATCTATTATTTATAATAGTATCTATATAAGAACCCTTTTCTTCTAAAAAGGCTAGGGGTTAAATAGGGATTTCTAGGGGTTTTAAAGACTTTAAGTCGAGATTTTAACTTAAAATTATTCTTTTTCTAATTCCGAGTCTTCTAAGTCGTCTAAAAAGATTTCGATAATTTTAGGGGTTTTTTTAGTTTTCGTAGTTTTAATAAAAGCCCTTATAGTAGGGGCCGGAGTTCCTCGGATAACTTTAGATATCTAGGGCTCTTCCGGGGTTAGAATAGGGTTTCTAATATAAGCCCGGGTCTAGGAGAAGGCTATAAAATAAAAAGTATATAAATAGTTTTTTTAGGTATAGTAGAAGTAGAGCCCGAATCGGAATTTTTTTTCTTTCTCTTTTAAAATTAAATAGCCCTTAGAGATCTTAAAAAAGGGTTCTTAGTCTATAAAGTCTTTATAAGAGGTCTAGGTAGTTTAGGAAGACCTTTAAATCTAGAACTAGCTAGTAGGGGCTTAGGGGAGGTTTAGTAGGGTATAAGAAGAGGAGTAATACTTCTTATAGTAGGCTAGGCCTTCTAAGTCTAAAATAAGTTTTAGAAAAGTCCTAATATACGAGGAGTAAGTCTAGGGTTTTTCTTAGTTAATTAAGGCTTTCTAGAGATCTAGAGAGATATTCCTTTCTAGATACGAGATTTTTATATTTTCTAGGGTATTTATAAGTTTAATTTCGGTAAAAAAGTATTCGAATTTCGGAAAATAGAAGGTAAATAAATCCTTTTTTTTTATCTTTTTTTCTTAGAACTTATTTTAAGTTTTAATTATTTTATTAAAATCTATATAAATAGATTCTAAGTAAACTAATAGATTCGAAAAGTTAATAAATTTTTATTTTTTTATATCTTAGATATAAACTAATACGAAAAGTTAAGCCGAAAATTCTATTTTATTATAGATATAATAGAACTAGGTAAAAAGGGTACTAATAGAAGTTTTATCGATACCGATTTTAACTCGGGCTTCTAAAAACTAAATTTTAAAATCTTTTTATTTTCCGGAAAAACGGGGAATATTAAGGAAGGCTTTTTTAAACTAGGGATTCTCGGGGACCTTAGCCGGCTCTAGTACTAGAGTAGCTAGAAGGGCTTTAAAGGCTTCTTAGAATTAATTCTAAAAATTCCGGATAATTTCTTCTTATATAGTTTACGAGACGGCTATTTTATTTATACTAGCCTCTAAATAAGCTAAATACTAGGCCTAGGGGTCCTAGGGATCTATTATAAGGTCTTAAAGGTTTTCTAGAATTCTAAATTTTCTTAAAAATCTCTAAATCGTAGAGTCCTTATTAGAATAATAACCTATTATAAAATATACTCTATTTCCTAGGAAATTCTATTAAATAAAGAGTTCTAATTTTAGAATACGAAAAAAAAGATCTTAGAAGAGTTCTAAGAATAAAGAAGGGTTCTAGGAAGTTCGTAAAGTTTAAAGGAGTTTAGAAGTCGTCTAGGGCTTTTCGTAGAAGGTCTAAAGGCTTAAATATCGTCTAGGACTTTTCTAAGGTTCTTAGGGCCTAGATATCGTCTAGGACTTTTCTAGAGGTTCTAGGGGCCTAGATATCGTCTAGGGCTTTTTCTAGAGTTCTATAGGGGGGGGGGCCTAGATATCGTCTAGGATTTTTTAAAGTTTTTAAAAGAATTTAGAATAATATAATAATTTATATAAAAGGTAAACTTTTTTACGTAGAATAAGATTATATTATAAATTAAAGAGAAAAAAAAGAAGAAAAAGACTTTATAAGAGGCGTAGGGTTTTTAATATATAGTAAAAGACTTTAAAAAAGTCTAGAGAAATCCGTATAGTTCTATAGGCCTAGACCTAGGTTTCGGTCTAATAGAAGAGGCTAGTAATATATCTTAGGGTTTCCTTATACTAGGGTTCCGGAATACGCTATTATCGATTCCTAGTTCGATAATTAAGCTATTAAATTAAAAATAAGTTCTCTAGAATACTTAAGTTCTCCTAGTTCTAGAGGTAGTATTTTCTTATCGATCTAACTAGTATTCGTAGAATTAGATAGCGGCGAAGATAATAGGGTATTAGGTAACTAGTCTACGTATAGGGCTACTTACGGTTAGCGAGGGTATAGCCGAGGCTTTAGAGGGGTCTTAACCCTTTACACCGTATAAGACCCCTAGATATAGGGGATAAAGGCTAGTAAGTAGTAGAAGAACTAAAGAAGGCCTTTATAGAAATTAGTATATTAGCCTACTTCCGGCCTAAGTACCCTATCCGTATTAAAACCGACGCCTTAGACTTTATAATTAAAGCTATTCTTAGCTAGAAGTTATTTATAAGGGTATAGGCCTTTATAGCTTTTATATTAAAGAAGCTTAAGAATATTAAATTATATTACGATACCCTAGATATAGAGCTTCTAGCTATTTATAAGAGTTTTAAGATTTAGAAGTACTACTTTATATATACCTCGGTACTTATAGATATAAGAATAGATTATCTAAATATTAAATATTTACTATAAAAACCCTAGTTATCTCTAAAGTAAGTAATAGTATTATTATACCTAGCTCTTTTTAATTTTACGATTACTTATCTTCCGGGGCGGAAGAACCTAGTAGATCTTCTATCGCGAAGGCTAGATTTTAATAACCTTATAGAGAGAAGAGAAGCGAGATAGGTTATCGTATTTTAATTCTAATTACGTTTTATAAATAAAAATACTATACTATAGAAGTATATTAAATACGTAGTAGTAATATTAAATAATTTTATTAAGTATTACCCCGTTACGGGATACTCCCCCTAAGTTAAAGCCGGTATTCTAGTAATATATTATAAGTTTTCTAAATTAATACTTCTACGTCTAGTTTAAGGAAATAGGACCTTTAAAGCTAGTAATAGGATATCTAAGTAATAGTATAGTAATCTAAATATATACTTTAAGTTTTCTTACTATTAGGGAAGATAGTCTATAATATCCTCTATTATCGATAGGGAGGAAACGGCTAACCCTACCCTTAAAGAGGATAGTAAAATAGTACGCGTTATACTTTTTAATTTAAATTTATAATTAGACCTCGTTAAAGATATTATATTTAAAGATATACTCTATAAGGTATATTAAAAGGACGCTTTTATTACCGAATAGAGATAGTCTTAAATATCTTATATTAAAAACGCGTCTAGGAAAACTAAATCGACTATTTAGCTTAAAGAATACGGTCTACTCTATTAGAATAGTAAAGTATATACCTTAAATAATCTAAAAGTTAAAGTATTATACTTATACTATAATAACTTATATACTAGGTATTAGGGTATATTTAGGATAATAGCTCGTATTAAAAGTATATTTTTCTAGCTTAGTATTAATAAAAATACTAAGTAGTAAGTATATACTTATAGTATATATTAGGCGTCTAAGCCCTTATTAAAGAAACTATATAATTTACTTAAACCTTTCCCTATTTTTTAAAGCTTATAGTAAGAGATTACTATTAATTTTATTATAGACCTACCCCTAGTATCCTCTAAAAGAAGCGGGTACTATAATTCGATTTTAGTAATTATAAATAGATTTATAAAATAAATTAAGTATATCCCTTATTTAAAATACGTCTATAGTATAGACCTAGTATAGTTATTTTTAGATAGAATTTTTTAGTTATATAAGCTACTAATAGGAATAATATCGGATAGAGGTTCGGTATTTATAAGTAAATAGTAGTCTAGTTTTTATAACCTCCTACTTATTAAAAAAAGGTTAAGTATTAGCTTCTACCCCTAAATAGATAGGTAGATAGAGAAGTAAAACTAAGTCCTAGAATAGTACTTTAGAAATTATTATTCGAAGTATTAAAATAACTAGAATAACTAGCTACTACTAGCTTAGGCTATATATAATATATCTAAGTATTCGGTAATAAAATAAACCCTAGCGAAACTTTTATTTAAGTACGAGCTACGTATACCTTATAACGCCGTAGGAATACCGTATAAATACGCCGAGGAAGCGGAGAACCGAGTAGAGATAATAGTAAAAGATAAAGACTTCGCGAGAGAAGCTTTACTAAAAGTATAGGTATCTATATCTCGATAGTATAATAAGAAGTAAAGGGAGTAGTATAAATAACTAATATATACTACTATACGGAGGTGCTATTCAAAAGTATCGCCCCCCCCCCCCTGTTATCTAGATTATATATGGTAGCTAGCCTATAGTACGAATATTCTAATTTAAGAAGACTATAGTATACCTATTTTTCTATATACCTACGTCTAAACTATCTAGCTAGCTCGTATTTATAATCTCCTCCTAGATATTATCCGGATAGTATTTGAGGAGGTCTTCTTCTTCCGATATATCTTCTTCTAATATATCTTTAACTATTTTTAGATACTATAGAAGCCTAATATAGTTATAATAGAACTTCTACTAAAACTCTTTATACTTATTACTATTATTAAGTCGGATTACTTCTAATATCGTATAAGGTAAATATTCTATAAGCTTCTAGAGGCTTTTATAAGCTAAATTACGCTAAATTCGTATCTATCTAGCTCTAGCTTTATCTCGTATTCTTAGCGCCTTTTTCTTAGTAGTTATTTTCTTTATTATAAACTATACTAGTTCTATAGGGTTTAAATCTAGTAAGTTTCTAGGCTAAAGAAGTTTTATAATATAGCTAGTCTTATAGATATAAAGCTAATTACGATAAGAGTAAGAAAGGGTTTTATCCTCTTAAATAATAGTACTTAGATAATCCTTTTCGTACTACTATACGAATAGTATTAGTTTAGGGAGAAAGATCTCTTATTAATATCGCTACTAATCGATACCCCTTTTAGATATACGTATAAGCTTACTATTCGCTTAATTCTAATACTATAAAACCTTTCGGCTAGGCTTCTTATTATATATTATATCGTAGTAAGAAGTTTTATCTTTTATATACTACTTTTCCTCCTATATAGACTTTATAACCGGTTTAAGTATTTCGTTAATAGCTTAGATCTCGATATCGGCTTATTTATATATAGTTTTCGTCTTAGGTTTAAATATATAGTAAAGACCTTTCTTATACTAAGAAAAGTAAGCCTAGAATTAGAACTATCTATATAAAATATATATTAGTAAGTAATTAAGTAATTAGAGAGAATAGGATACTAACTTCTATAAAGCCTTTCTACTATCTCCGGATATAATTATCCTTAAATACTTCGTTTAACTACTACTATAAATAGATACTACTACGACGATAATTAAGAAGTACTAAAATCTCGTTATTCTAGATAACTTCTTTCTAATTTTTAAGGGTCTAGTACTACTATTCTAAGTACTAAGCGAGTCGTACTACTTTCTAAGTTTTATTTAGACTTAGTTTATAAGTCGGCTTAGTTTTCCGGAAACTAGTTTTTTTTTAGTAGGCGTAGTACTATAGATAAACTAATAGATATACCTCCTAACCGAAGATCGTTAGTAATTTTATCGTATAACTTCTCTCGTACGTATCTATCTATCGATACTAAAGCTTCTACTTTATTAGTTAGTTCTAGTATAATCTTCGCCGGCCGACTACTACGTAGCTTAGTAGTAAAAAAGCGGTCTTCTAGTAGTTTTAGGGGGTCCTAACTAGCTTTAATTATACGGTTATAAGCCCTATTAACTATAGTTTTCGATAAACCGGTATATTCTATAATAATATTATAAGTAAACCC